>PVIH01002712.1:0-90000 GCA_004025045.1 Sigmodon hispidus
GGCCAGGATACAGGCGCTGAGGCCCGCTGAGCCCTCCTCACCTCTGGTCAGGGTTCGAATCCGCCCCTCATAGACCCCTGCAGTTGGTTTGCTCAGTTCACTCAGTTCAGGGTCGCAGTAGGGCTCTTAGTAGATTCCCTGAGCAGCAGGGGCTGCGGGTGTGGCCAGGTGCAGAGTTCAGCTGCCCCTGCTCCAGAGTCGAAACTCAGGTTTTCATAGCAAGTAGTTACCAATGGAACCATCTCCATGGCTTTGGAATCTTCATTATTTGTGAATTATAAGAGCTTTGTGTATGTGGCACAGTCTATTCCTCTTTGTAAACCTCTTCGTTTTTAAAGACAGATTTTACCGAGTTTATCTTAAGAAATATTACCATACTAATCAAGTATCTTTACCATTCTAATCATTCACTAACAATATGCTAATATCCTGTTTCAGTGTTCCTCTGAAGTTATTTATTTAGTTGTGGCAAACAGCCACAATATAAAATAGCTTTCATAAAAAATTTTGAGGGATTATTTTTCTCCCCACAGTTTTCAAAAGATTGTTAATTAACTCAACAACTCAGTGCTATCATTTGGGAGAGTAGAGGCAAACCTTCACTTCCTTTTGACTGTGATTCCCAAGTCATTATCCTAAAGTGGAAGCAGACGAAGCTGTGGTAGACCAGAGATGGGAACAGTTCAATCTGGAGGCAATGATGAATGGTCAAATGATAATCCATTATAATCATGCCACCATCCTACATTTGTATAGTACATGAAGTTTCCAAAGTTATTCCACATTCTCTCCCACAGCTCCATAGTGTGCTCATAGCACCCTAAGGAGGTTTGATCTTGTTTTTGTTTTCAAACTCTTCCACAGATAAGAAAACAGACTCCTGGTCACACTGCAAAAGAACACAAGGAGAGCCAGTGTGAATCAAAGTTGAGATTTACTAAAAATAGAAAGATATTCAGAGAAAGAATTGTCACAGCCAAGAATGTGACTGCGGGCTTCTCAAAGAAGAGTCATTATTTAGTGTCCTAGGAACAGACAATGCACCATCTTAGTGGCTTTCAAGTCAGATCTCAAAGAGTTACTAGGAAAATTGTACTTCCTTTCCCCCCTCTTGGATAAATGAGATTACAGGATGGCTCTTGGGGTTCCTGGAGTGATATTATAATCTATAAAAAAAAAAATAAAGGAGCCACTAGAGTTGTGCATGGGGTTGGCTAGAACCCATCTTTTTGCTGTATAAGGGGGTTGGTGATTACCATAAAAAGCAAATTTTCCAGGTCTGAAGGATAGGGACTACAAAGCAATGTTTTTTTGTTGGAATTTTTAATTCTCAGCTGACCAGAGCCTTCATCCAGCCTCTGAGGTGAGGGCCTCCTCTCCCATCTCATGCTCCATAATTTGCTTTGTCTTTCTGTTCTTCCTCAGTTTTAGAACTTTTGTTCCCAGTTTCGTTCTCTTCCCACAGATAAGGAAGCAATTTGTCACCTACTGGAGGAAGTCAACCTGGAATGCTGCAGTCTTCTGGGTTTGCCTTGTTCTAGTATCAATTTAGGCCAGCATGAGAAAGTATCAATGTAAAGCTAAGCATCTTGCTTCAAAATACAAAGCAGTTAATTTTTTTAAATGACAAACTATTAACCAATCAAATTACAGCTCAGGGAGGAAAAAATAACAAAGTTAAAATGTAAGTAATATTTTTTAGTTTTTATTATTTTATTTTTATAGAATACTAAAAAAATGTAAGCAATATACTGGTTTTGTCATTAAAATTTTTTATGTTGTCTCATGCCTGTCTGGGATGGTTAGTTTTAATTGTCATCTTGAAACAAAGAAGAATCATCTGAAAAATGATTCTTCATGAGGAATTGTCTTTGTGGGGGGACTTGTCTTACCTATGTCAATTGATATGAGAAGACATAGTCCACCATGGCTAGTACCATTCCCTGGAGCAGAGAAAATAAACTGAGAACTAAGAAAGGATGTGTTCATTCTCTCTGGCCAGCTGATTTAAGATCCTAATGGTCTTCCTTCCCTGCTATGATGGACTGCAACCTGAAGCTGAGAGTTAAAACAAAAGCCTTCACCCCTCAGCTGCTGTCTTGAAGTATTTAATCACAGCAAAAGAAATGAAATTAGAACAGTGTTATTCATATCTAACCTATCACAGAGATGTTTAGAAATGCATATTCTAGATCAGTTTGCTAAACCAAAATATAATAAAACTAAAAATGTACAGTTTTAGATTATGTTTTTTGAATGATAAGCATTAGGCTAAATATGCAATAGAGATAATATCCCTTAATTCTCACAGAGAATTTGTGATTGGGTTTAATATTATTATTTCAGGTAAAATAAATTTAAAATTAGTGGAAAGACATTTGACTATTAAATGTCAATGCTAGATTTTGAAACTGGGTTAGCATAGATTGCAATCTGTACCCCAAGTGGCTCTGCTAATCTCAGCCTCTGGGATGAAGAAGAGGAAGGAACTTTAGGAGATATTGTTAACACCATTGCTAATCAGACTCCCATCCCAGAAACAGAATTACAAGACACATGAGCATGTCAGTTACCTTCCCCCCATATTCCCCTTCAGAACACTTGAAACAAAGAATGTAAAAGAGAAAAAGTGTAGTGGAGGGGAAGAATGAGGGCTACACAAAAGGACACAGGGAACCTAGGAGAGGTGAAGAGACTAAGGGCAGGCTCTAGGGAAAGATCAAGGCTAGCAGAAGGTGAGGGCTGATCTACTAGAACATACTTTGTGAGAAAATGCCCTAAGTTTATCTAATACCTTGGGCACTAATTTTAATATTTTTTGATATCTGGAGAAAAATTATTCATTGTGATTCACTGTCTCAGAGGTTGAAGATCAATGTCAGTGTTGTATAAAGTTTCTGGCCTGGACTTTCAGACCTAGCCTCAAGGTTCAGAACCACAGTCCCACAGAAACACATCCAGTCCCACAGAATTACACAGATATTTATATTATTTTTACACTGATCAGCCTAGGGCCCAGGCATATAGTTTGCTAACTATTTACCCATAAACTAACCCATGATTCTTATTCTGTTCAGCCATATGGCTCAGTACCTTTTCTCAGCAGCGTTTCAGCTTCTTTCCTCTGCATCTCCTGGTATCTCTGCTGGTTTCTCTGGTGTCTCTGCTCTGTTCTTCCTGTTCTCAGAGTTTCTTAGTCTGGTAGTCCTGCCCATACTTCCTGTCTGCCTCTGGCCAATCAGATTTTTATTAAACCAGTAAGAGTGACAAATATTTACAATGTATCAACATAATCCTACTACATGTCAGTTAATTTATGGTTTGGAGGCCTATAGTAAAACTGTATATTATTTCAGGAACATGTGGTGAAAACAGGTCATCTCCAGGCAAACAAGAGGCAGGAACAAAGTAAAAAAAACAGGGTAAACTATACCCTTTAGGGTCTACAGCAACATATTTCTAACAACTTCTTTTACCTAATATTTCTATCACCCTCTAGTTAGGTCACCAATCAGGGTCAAGCCTTCAACAAAGAAACCTTCAAAGAACTATTACATTCTAAATCCCAACTATAAGAGTCAGAGAGGATTTCAAATGAAAATCCTCAAACACAAGCTATGGGACAGTGAAACATGGCAGCTGGCCACAGTGAGTTTGTATCTCTATGAGTGCAAAGTCAAATAAAGTATAACCAAAATGGAAAGAATGGAAGATTTATTACGTTGAGCCAGAGGCATGTGTGCCACTTTCAAAGTCACACTCTTTAAAAATAATGCAAGTGTAGGCATTTTGTTCAGCTGTCCATTTATATTCATATAGAAGTTGGCCTAGTCCTAAGCATGCCCAGCTTAGGAATGCATTCCTGAGCATGCTCAGTTTAAAATAATTTCAAAAGAAAAGCTAGTAGGCACATTTTGGGATGTTCTTAACTCAGTTATTGAACACATGAAAAATTAAAGTGATGAATGAAAATGCCTATGGCCTTGCTTAGCTTATTAGTGGAAAATAATAGAAAGAATTCCCTGACAATGCATTGACACAGAAACTTCCCCTGAGGGTGTGCTTGCCTTGCTCAGTGCTAACAAACTCACACCAAGTTTGGTTGAAACTGAATTTGCTGAGAATGACAAGAGCACCCTTGGCACAGGAAGGACCAGTGAAGTAGACAGGATCCACACGGCGATTTGGAACAACCTCAGAATCATGTACTGCCTCCTATCAGTAGGGTGAGTCAGAGATCAAGAGTGATATGCCTGTTCTGCAAGATGGCTTCTGTCTTGTCCCACTTCCTTCTTCCTAATCTCCCAGGAGAATCTTTCTGCTGCTTCATGCTAACTAGAAACACACAGGGAAAAAAAATTCTGAGAAATGCAATGCAGTCCAGCCAAGTTGACATATCATGGAATCATACTGTCTATTGTTTTAAAGATGTGAAAAGGAAATCTTAGACAGGTTCAGTGGAAAATCTAAGACCTCAGAGTTGACAGGAAATCCTACTATCCTCTCACACTTAGAAGTCTCATCTTACTAGCCAAATAAATGTAGATTGGTAGAGAATGCATTAGACATGGTGGGCTGTGAAGAAATCTGAGCTAGGAGTTCTTTTATTGATTAATGATGTCTGCTGTGGTATGGGAAGCAAAAGCTGTGATATCTGTGCTACAGATGTGAAAACTGAACTCTTAAAAAAAAAAAAAAGATGATTTCAAAGGCCTATGACAAAGAAACTATCAAGAGCTATTCGTAGTCACTGAAAGGACTTAGTTGAGGGGAAAAAAAGGCTTTTTTAATAGAATAGGTATCAAAAATCACATAATCTGATCATTTGGTAATATTGTATTTAAATACAAAGCTAAATGGCTGCAAGGGCAAGTGTGTGTGTGTGTGTGTGTGTGTGTGTGTGTGTGTGTGTGTTACTATGCTACATGTGTGTAGTACCCACAGAGGCCAGAAGAGGGCATCAGGTCCCCAAAGCTAGAGTAACAGGCAATTGTGTGATGTCCTATATGGTGCTGAGAGCCAAACTCTGCTTCCCTGTATGAGCAAAAAGTGCTACTTAACTGCTAAGCTATCTATCTCTCCAAATCCCAGAAATCTGAATATTATTAGGTCTCTCCAAATCTGCTCTAAATTTTATCTCATCTGTTTGGTTTTATTAATAAAGATATGTTTCAAAAAGCTTCAAAGATACTGTTAGCTATTATTCATACAAAAAATTCCTTATGACAATATTTATGTGAGACTTCTTCTGAATTTTCTTTTACATTCAACTGATCTATTTATCTTTGTTTCATCAGTAGCATTCTGCCCTGATTGGTGTGGCTTTACAATGTGTGAAGTAGCCCCAATTGCCAACTTTGTCTTCTCTTTCAATATTGAGGAAGTTTTTCTGAGTCTTTGGCTGCCCCATATAAAAGTAGAATAAGTTTATTAAAAGACAAGATAACTTCCTGTCATTTTAACTAGATGGGGTTGACTCTACAAGTCTATAGGAAGAATTAACACTCATAATATTTTATCTGCCTAACTTTCCATAGTTCAGTTTTTTTATTTCTTTCACCAGAAATTGGTAGCTTTCCTTCTGTAAAATTTCTGCTTTTTTGGCTAGATTTACACCTGAATATTATTTTTAGAACATTAAAGCAAATGATAATATTTTTAATTTAAATTCCAGTTGGTCTTGCTGGTGGAAAGTAACTTTACATTGTAACCTGTAACATTGTTATAATCACTACAACTGGGAGGAGAAATATGTTTTGTTGTTATTGCATATTTGTTGTTTAGTCTTACTCTTTTTTTGTATAAAAATCACCAGTAAATTCTTTTTTCCCAATCTCTATCCCTTTTATTTTTGGCTCATTTGAATGTATTAAACATCTAGAACAATGTTAGAACATATCAAAGTAAGATATTATTGGGGAAAGTGTCAACATTTTTACCATTAATTATAATGTAAATTGTATTTATTATAGATTTTCATTATCGAGTTGTGGAAGTACTATTACTCTAATATTTTTAATTTTCAGAATTTCTTTGCCATTCATTAATGTTGGATCTTGCTTTTCTATATTGATTCCATGTGATTGTTTTTTAGTCTATTGATATGATTATTTTGTTTCAAATATTCATTTAGCTCCTCCTACCTGAAATAAAGTATATCTTAACTTGGTATTTAATTCTTTGCATAAATAATTGCAATTTTATTTAACATTTTATTGATTATTGTATCTATTTTGTGAGAGATGTTAGTCTAGGGTTTTTTTTTTAATTGAAATACCATTGTTTATGATATTAGGATAATCTTTGGCCTCAAAAAGTTTTCAAATATCTTCTCTTCTTTTATTATCTGGAGGATGTCATAATTTTACTAAAATGTTTGGAAGAGTTTACTAGTGAAAACACCTAGCCCCAGTGTCTTTCCATTTCAAAAATTAATTATTGCTTCATCTTTTACATTAATAGTGGTTTGTTGAAATCACGTTTCTTTTTTTTCTTTTAACCTAGGCTTATCAGATTCCAGAGGATTAGAACAACTCCACCCTAGGTCTCTAGAGTTGGGACCAGAAGAATTTCACCTACAGCGTGCTCAGTACCTCTGGCACTGGGAAGCTGAGCACAATTGTGGTAAGTACAGGGTGGGCAAAATGGAAGAGAGAGAGAAGCAGAATGATTCAGGTGCTGAGAAGAGAGGTAGATTGAAGAGGGTGAAGGCAGTGAGGAGCATCCTGAAGCATATGTCCTACATGCCACCCAGGGCCAGATAGCTGGGTCTGGGCTTCTGCCAAGGGCTGTGACTTGGTCCATGACCCTGATGGTGCTCTGTGTTGATATTCATGGCTCCCTTTACCACTGAGGGCCCTGTGGCTGCCCAGAGTCTGGGCCACAGCTTGTGATCTAATTGATGTCCAGAGGATGTGCCCCCACAGGGGGCTAATCCAGGATTCCTATATTGCCACACAGGACCATATTGACATCTGGCCCAGACTGTTGGGGAGGAGGGGAAAGGCATGTCTGGGCTCTGAGTTGGCTTCTGTTGCCACCAAGGGCTGTGCAGAGACCTGAAATTCAGGCCAACACCTGAGATCACGTTGATCTTAGAGGATCAAGCTGCCATCAGGGTCATATGGATCTTGGTGTCCCATAATGCCACCCACGGCTATCTTGTCCTTCAGTCCCAAACTGTGAAAGTAGGATATATCTGGACCTGTGGCCCTACCATAGCCAGGGTCATTGTAGATGTCAGTGGTTACTTGGCGTCTGGGTTGCCACCTGGGGTCATGTTGACATTTGGGGGACATTCTGCCACTTGGGTCATGCCAATCTCTGAGATCTACGATGCCAATTAGGGAGACAATGACACAAGGCCCAGGCTGTTACCAAGGACCATGTCTAGGTCCATGATTTCACCACAGCCTGAGTCCATGTTCACATCTGAGATCTGTGTTGCTGCCAAAGGCGTGCATGCAGGCCTGTGCATGATGGGAAGGCACTTACCACCACACACTTGTAGTAGGTCAAGGGACAGTATGTGGAGTTAGTACTCTTCTGAGTTACAGACATCAAATTCAGTTCCTCAGTCAGGCTTGGCTTCCCTGTCAGCCTGGTGAGACAATTTCCTCTCCCCTGCTGAGCCATTTCTCTGCCCTATCCTTTCTGTTTTAAACTAAGAATTTTGGTAGAATTTTAGGTTGTTTCATTTCTTAACATATTAATTGCCCAAGTTTTAAAAACCTTTTTAGTGGTTGTCTGAGAGTTGCAGGGATAACTAATTAGTGCAAGTCTGCTTTCAGGTCATAACATAATGCCTTATTAGTATTGTAAATATCATATAATAACTAGAAATTCCCAATAATTCTGCTCAGCCATCTTTCAGCCATTACTTTTACTTTATATATTTGTTTTATAAAGTTATACTAGTAACTTCTAAGCTCCTAGTTATCTACCTATATATTTTTGTATCTTTTATATACATATATATCACAGATATAATCTCTCACTGAAACTCTCCATTTTTTCCAGTGTACCCCTGGGTTCCCCATCTGTACCACCTACAGCTGAGGTTATAGACACATGCCACCATGTGTAGCTTTAATGTGGATTATGAAATTGAAACTCGAGAGTACTTACCTGCTGACCCATCACCCCAGCCATTTCACTTAAAAGCACATACAAACCCTCACATGCACACAATGGCTTGCATAGTTACATGAATTATTGCTATTACTATAGTTAACTGTTGTTAGGCTAATATACATTTATCTTCATGTGTTTATTCACTGGTGTCCTCCCTTACATCACATAGATCCAAGATTCTGCCCATATTATCTTTCTTTAATTTCTGAAACTTAAGTGTTTGCCCCACACAGTTGTGATTCTTCATGCTTCATTTCCAGTGTAAAGGACAGCAGTTGGACTCATGTCATCCGTCATTGATTATTCCACCTTTTTAAAAGTTAAACTAACAGCTTCTAAACTCCTCCAATTCCTAATTCTTACCTAATTGCTAGAAATCTCTCCTGTGTTGTAATTTTTATTCCTCTCCAAAGGAACTGATGGAATCAAGGATAAGTCAGAAAAGGAAGAATTAAAATATAATATCAACTAACTTGCTCTGAAGCATAGAAATAGCCCGAGGAAGGCATGGTGGTGGTGGGTATCCAAGGCTTGTCTTTTACAGCACTGTTCCTTCTTTGTGGTGGCACATTTACAGTCACCTGGTTCTTTGAACTCTGGTTTTGTTGGTGATGTCTATTGGCCTTGAAGTTACCTGTTCATAGACCCCTAAAAGCTAAACATGAGCAACAGGGAAGGATGTTCCTGAATTGTTTAAGCTTAGATCCTGAGCTTTGGCAGTTCGACCAACCTAGGTGCAGTCACCCATTCCCTACTAAGCCAACTACAGAGACACATCTCAAGGAAATGCAAAGGAAAGAGACCTATTGAGTGTGACTACATTGCAAAGAAGAGAAGGTAAAAAGATCCAATGACCATCCAGTACATATGAGGATTATACTGAAATGGAAAGCAAAAAGCATGCTTAACTGGGTAGTTCTTGTCCAGGATATGTTTCTGCCCATTGCTGACACATTTTATCTAGCCTCTAGTCTCTCCTGAAAGATGGTCTTACAAATTGCCATAGTTGTTTGAAATCTCTTCCTGGGAGACTGGTTCCTCCTCCATCTGGCACCAGGACTTCAGCCTTTTCATCTTGCCAACATGAGAATTCTAGGGGAATGTCCAGTTCCTTGGGGATGTGTTTCTGATAGTCTAATACCTGAAGAGTGGGGCAGAGGTGTCTCTTAGAAATATATTTTTTACTTATGGCTTATGTAGCCATCTAAGATCAAGGACATGATACATACCTATCAGGGAAGCTACAACAAGACATGAGAATTTTAATGAGCACACGATATCCTGTTAATGTAGAGGAATAAAATAAAATGAAAATAAAATCGATTTAGGGGATAAGAACAAAATTATGTAAATTTGGTCCTATTCTAGTTCATCTATCATTATCATAATCCCCACTTTTCTCCATTCCTCCCTCCAAACTTTGCCTTCAAACTGTCACCCATTCACTACTCTATCAACACAGTTGGGCTTAGTAAAAATCTCTCTGCCTCCTTGACATCCCAACACAATTCATTTCCTTTCTTGAAACTCCTATTCATGACCATTGTTGCTTCGTATTACAGTTGTAATAAGTGTTTTTTTTTTTTCTTGTTGTTGTTGAAAACAAGTTCCCAACAGGCAGAAACATCTTAAAATGGCTTATTATAAGAAACTATCAAATATAGCAGCCATTTATAATTACTTCATTTTGTTTTCTTTTAGGCACTCAAATATGAAATTGCAGCCACACCTCAGGCCTCTGCGCTTGCTCTTCTTTCTGATTGCAACATTATTTCTCAAGATAGCCACACAAGTCAAGTCCCTGCTTTATTGAAGGAGAGTCTCTTTCTTTACCAAACTACCTAACAGACAAGATGCAATTACTGTTTCTTAAATTATGGTCAAGGTTGTCATAGAAACTGACTGGTCTGCTACAGAAAGTGTTATATGAGAATTGTCTGCATACCTTGATTTCTTCTCTGCAGAACCACTACCTAAAGCCCTCTCAGAATGTTCCAGATGTGTGGAAGATGACATGGAAGCTGGACAGAGTGAACCAAATCTTGCCCAAATATCTTTGCTTCCATAGTGTTATGCTGAGATAATCATGCCAGCTTTCCTTTCTGTGGGTTCTAAATAGAACACTAGATCTGTTTGTTCAAATCACTCTTGGTGCAAAAATTGTTATTAGGGTATGACAGTTTCCAACATTGGCCACGGAATCCTGCCTAAATCACCATGTGGTATAGGACTTACTTTTTGGAAGAGTGAAAGTCTACTACATAGTTATTGTCTTTAAAATTGTGTTCTGTTTTGGACAGTGTCTCACATAGTTCAGGTTGTGCTCAAAAATCTCAGTGTAGCTAGGTGTGATCTTAAACTTCTGATTCTCCTACTTCCATTTCCCAAGTTCCTGGATTTACTATACTATGCCACTATACCTCCTTAAGTACTTCTGAAATTGGTGACATATGAAATTTTAGTACCATATTTCTAATCACCATAACAATTATAATGGGAAATTGGGGTCTGCTCGTAGAAAATTAGTTTAGATGTGTTATATTTGTTTATGCTGTGCAACATTTGTTTAATGATTCAAAGATGTGTTGCATTCTTTTATATTGTAGCTATTTAGCTCTGTGAAACTGTGTTCCTTTGCCTGCCTAAAACACCTGGTTGGTCTAATAAAGAGCTGAATGGCCAATAGCAAGGCACGAGAAAGGATAGGTGGGGCTGGCAGACAGAGAGAATAAGCAGAAAGAAAAATCTGGGAAGAAGAATCAAGGAGAAAAGAAGGAGGACTCCAGGGACCAGCCATCCAGTTACACAGCAAGCCATGGAAGACAAAGTAAAGAAAGATATAGATTAAAAAGGAAAGGTACATAGGATAAAAATAAAAACCCAGATGCAAAAGGTGGATGGGATAATTTCAGCTAAGAAAAGCTGGCTAGAAATAAGCCAAGCTAAGGGCAAGCATTTTTAAGTAAGAATAAAACTTTGAGTATTTATTTTGGAGCTGGTTAGGGGACCCTCAAAAAGCAAAGGATCAAAAGAGTAAAGAACAAAGAATGAAAAAATCAACAAACAGCAAGGGTCTCTTCTTAGAATTCTTAATTTCATTAATAAAAATATTTTTAAATGAACTCAAATAAAAGCCAGAGGGCAATTTTATTAGAGTTTAAAAGAAGTCCTCCCTCCCCCAGGCAGGCCCTTTGTAAATCTCAGCAGTTATCCAGAAGAGATGAATGTTAGGAGAGAAATCTCATGCCCTTTGGGCTTCTGGCACAGAGGCCGGTTCCATGACAGTAGCCATGGTGGGGAAGGGAGCCTTACAGAAATACTAAGGAAGGCCAAAGTGTCAGAAAAGCAACCTTAGGTTCTACCAAGCATTCAAAGGAGACAGAGAAAATAACAAGGAAGGAGCTATAATAAAGACTCAGCAAAGTAGGCAGATGTTGAGCCTCATGGTTGCTATGCCTGTAGGAACAGTACTAGGGGCAAGAATCCCAAGGAGGAAAACATTGTCTTTAGTTAAAGGAAAAATTACTCTGTCCAACTCTTTAGCTTAATGTAACCCAGCCTCCCTATGGGTGGACCCTTGGCCAGGTGATTGACAAGTCTAACTGGGATGCATGCTTGGCACTGAAATACTCTGCACTGAACTACATTCCCAACCTTGTGTTTATAGTTTAATATTTACCTGGATGGCTGAAACATAAATGTCTATGTGTCACTGAAGGAAGAGAAAGCTCTGCAATCAATGATTTTGAAAGATATCAACTTTTTACATAAAACCAACTAACACTTTTCAAGCAACTAAACGAATAATATATCTATAGCTAATTTGAGAATATTAGTTAAATTATGCAGAATTAACTTTGTATAAGACGTTATTGTTCTAATAGCAGGCAAAAGTATTTATTTAAATATCTAAATGAAAGTATTTGGTAGGTAAAATATAGAGACAAATGGTTTTTATAATTGTAATAATTTATGTGTTAACATTCCTAATATGTAAAAATTATTAGATTATTAGTTACTTAATTCCACCTAGGCTCCAAAGACTATTTTAAAATACTCTGGTTTTGAAATTTTATATCTGTAAGGAATAGACACAGTATGTTATTTATATCTAAATAACAAAAAAATATAAATAGTATAGAGATCAGCTAAAAAAGAATAAAGGTATTGTAATCATTTTTTTCATTTGTAAAATTTTAAAACAATGGCTATTTTAGATGTGTTCTGATAAGATTTATCTGATTTATCTGACAGTTTTGATTCTAGGACAGGGAAAGTGAAAAGGCCATCAAATGAACTAACAATATAGCTACCCAACAATCTTCAACTTCTGACAGCTCAATGGGGTAAGGTCAGTTCCCACAGTGCCCATATTTGACTTACTGCCTATTGACCTCTAAATCCCACCCAGCTAATAATACAGAATATTCAATGGAAAAATATTTCTGGACTATAAAGTAAGTTTGTAAGCCATTGTCATACAACTGACATTGACAATGGCACAAGACCTGTCTGCATTGTTTACTTTTCTGTTACTGTGAAAAAATACCAAGACCACAGCAACACATGAAAATTTATTTTAAGTTCTAGTTTCAGAGGGCTAAGAGTCTTCCATCTTGGGGAGTTATGGCAACAGATGGCAGGCATGGCAGCAGAAGCAGGAAGATAACAACTCATTCTTGAACCAGTCAGGAAACAGAATGAACAAATGAGATGCAGGCTGGGATTTCCCCTCTAAATCCACAGTCAGCAGCATGCTTCCCCCAACAAGGCTGCACCATTCATACCCCCAAAACAGTGCCAACAACAGCAAAGCAAATATTCAAGTGCCCAAGACTATGGGGGAGGGGTATTTCTCATTCAAAGCTCCCCATTGTTCTAATCCACTTAACTTGTCATCTTGACTCATCATCCTAGACTCATCTGAGAAGAGAGCCTCCATTCAGAAACTGTCAGATCAGCTGGTGAGGGATTGTCTTAATTATTAATTCATATATGAGTTTCCAGTCCACTGTGGGTGGCATGATTCTTTAGTGGATTTTGTTGAACTGTATAAGGAAGCTAGCTAAGCATGATCCCTTGAGCAAGCCAGCTACCTTCATGGCTCCTGCTGTACTTCTCAGCTGGGAGTGAGTGCCCTGGTAGGAGGTGATGTTGCACGGATGAGTGAGCAGTCCTCCCTAGCCCTTCCTGCTTTGAATTCTGACTCTGACTTCCATCAATGATGGACTGTGACCCAGAAGTGCAGGTTGGAAACAAAACCTCTTTTCTCCCCTGAGTTTCTTTGGGTCAGTGTTTTAGCAAAGCAGCAGAAAGAAAACTGAAGCAAGTAGGAAGCATTACTTCACTCGCTGGTCACAAACTTCCACATCTCTGCTAGCACTCGTTAGCTGTAAATTCAGAACACACTAGTGTAGAGAATACGCATTCCCCAGCAGAAATGCACTGAGCACAATGTTCTCCAGCCAAAGCAAACTAAACTAGGGTCTGTGTAAGATGTTAAAGGGACTGCTTTAACAGGGGTTTACCTGAGATCTTCAAGGAAAAATAACTGAGGAACACAGATTAAGAAGACATTACAATAAAAGTTACTAATTTGTTACAGAAACTCATGCCTGCATTGTGGGAACTATTGCATCCATCCTTCCCTTCCACAAACTGCCACAAATGAAACAGATACTATTAGAGATGGAACCTTACACTGAAGTATCGAGAAACATCACCAATTTCTTACATTTTATCAGCAGCCAGGATCCTTTTGGTATCCTGCTCTGTCAAGATGCTAAATTGATATTTATTAAAGGAAAGCTAAGCAGTAGATTACTAATCAAAGAAAAATTTGCTATCTCAAAAACTAATTACTTTCATTTCTGCTTTTTTTATCATCTGGATATACGGTCTGAGGGCATTGTTCCACCAATGGTTATGTAAAGCTGCAAACGAATGCAGGATTATTTAAAATAATTGTTATGGTGAGGACAGCAATCTTAAGCCTAAAATCTGAAAATACTCAAAAAATGTTTTGAGCTTCATATAAAATTTTACCTTATGAAAATGCTTCAAAGAAGTTTCATTACCTAAACCAGGGTGCCTAGAGCCAGAGACTTTCTTCTAGACATGACAGAAGTGTACCCATGAAATATCAACAATATAATTTTCTCCAAAAGCACTATATATTAAAATCATCAGCTGATATTTCAATATAGGTAAGGAAAATCTCACAAAGGCCTACAACTAGGTAAAGAGTTATGGGCAATCAAGGGCCACTGAGAGAAGGAGAATCAGTCTTCCCCTGGGATGAGCCCACTGATAGATTATCTTATCCCAAGAGGTCAACCCTAGACATATCCACAAATGAACAACACTAAATGAATTCAGTAAGTGGCATGTGGGGGTGGAGGGTAGAATGTGTGCAGATGTATCTGTGTGTCTATGTTGTCTGTGTGCTTTTTGTGTGTCAGGGATGTACACTGTCACTTTCTCCTGATATCTACTTACTTTATCAAGCATTAGTAGCCTGGTGATCAGTCTTGAAATTAACAGTAAAGGTTATAGAAGAATGTTGTGTTTACACTCATTTAAATTTGATTCTCTCTCTCTCTCTCTCTCTCTCTCTCTCTCTCTCTCTCTCTCTCTCTCTGTGTGTGTGTGTGTGTGTGTGTGTGTGTGTGTGTGTATGTGTAGGCCAGCTGATCTTTCTCAAGTGATGTCGGCCTTAATTTTGGGGGTGAGATAGTGTCTCATTGGCCTTGAGCTCACCAAGTATGGACTTGCCAAGAGCCCTGTCTCCACCTCCCTGGTCTAAGATTCCAAGTGTATGGCATACTTCTGGGCTAAAAATCAACAAAAAATAAACCAACCCCCCCCAAACCCTATGAAAACAAAAACAAAAACAAAATCCTGGGCTGTAGAGCTTAGCATTAGAGCTTCCTGACTCATGTCAAGCACTCTACCAAATAATTATTTTAATAAGATAATATACTAAATGGAAAATCAACTGATTGTTCACTTATCAAGATTTATTTTCTGCAAATAATATTTGCCTTTAGCTGAATACTGTTGGTACTGACCCAACTATGCTCAGCAACACATCAGAGCTCCTGCTGTACAGAGGCTTGCAGACACAGGGAACAGAAGCAAGACCTTCCCAAGTTCACGTTCAGCGAGAGAAGGGAAAGACACCAAATCTATCATCTGTGCAGAGTGCTATGAAAACTAATAAAGCAGGTCGAGGAATGGTAGGGGAGAGCCGTGATAGACGGGGCTGAGAAAGACCACGGCAATCAATGGGCAAAAGTGTTCCTGGCAGGGAGACCAGGAATGCAAAGTGAGGCAAGAGTATGACTGAGGTGTGTGAACCAAGCAAGAAGGTGTGTGATACCAGAAGAGAGGTCAAAGGAGGAAGACAGAGCTGAAAAAAACCAGCAGTCTACAAGTACAATGAGAAACAGTAGTAGGGATTCAATAGGGAAGTGAAATCATTTGGCTTCTACTCTTAACCTCACTCTGGCTATCATGGGAAGAGAGAATGTAAAGGGCATGGGGTGTCTGAGACAGAATTAGTGTTGCCCCGTGTAAAGAACACAGTGTTCATGTCTACGAGAGGCAATACCTGGGGAACATTTGGATGATAACCTAGCCATCAAACTTCAGCAAGACCAGTCCATTATACATGAAAGAAAGCAACCTCTCTCTGCCTGCTGCCTCCTGTTTAAAATAGATGAAAGCTAGGCATGTTCATTATTCTCCTCTCATCTGCCTTGGTGAGTTCTACCATTCCACCTACCACTTAACACAGAGGACATAGATGGGCAACTGCTGGGCTGTAGACAGACAAGCAGAACCTCCTGTCCATCCCTCTAATCCTTGTCTGTTGCCCTAAGTTTGTGGGTTGGGAGGGGCTCATCACTCTTTAGCTCAGGACTGGCTATATTTGGGCACTGGATAGCTTTGCCTCAGAAGGACAATTACCTTAGAGTCTGAGACATGTCTGTAGAGTGTAAGTTTGGCAGAGGGGTTTCCACTGGGGAAAGAAGGAAAGAAAGAGAGTTGAGTATGGTCCACATTATGATGCATTAATGATACAGAGAACCTCTGTTTCTTCAACCCAATCAAGGTATGTGATTCAGCCATGAGTCAGGGTTCTTCATTTGCTGAATGTTTGTGAGTTATAACTGGACAGGACTATTTGGGCCTAGGTTCACGGCATCTATGTCCTCTTTTAGAATTAGTCTTCATTACCAGTAAAAGGGATTCGTATTTTCCAATCTCCTTTATTCTCTTCCACACCTAAGAAACAACTAAATGAACTCAAGACTTATTTAAGCCTCCCCTGGACTTGCCAAAATCATCACACATCATACCATCTGTTGCCTGATAAAGCTATTCCAGTGTCCCCAACTGGTGGAGAAGATCCTTGGCCTCAGCTAACATTTTCTATTGACATTCTGCCCAGCTTTTGATGAGCTCTAAAGTAAGCTGAACAGATTTCCAAGCCATAAAAATCCACATCAGCAAGGTTTCTGTGGACCAGGTTCCAAAGCCTCCTTTATACTATCCTCACCATTTTTTTTGCATCTAGTATTACTTCTATTAGTTTAAAATTTGCTCCCATTATGTGTCAGTACACAGGAAGAAAGATTTTTATCTCAGAGAGCTGTTCATTATTGTGGTGTCTATAAAGACCTACCACTTTATCCTGCTATGTATTCATGGGTGGTCCACATTTAACTGTGAGGTATGTTCTCCTTCCCTTCACCTCTCTAATATCAGAGGAATTGCAATGTCCAGCACCTGTAGGTTGAAGACCCATTCAAATGGACCATCCTCTTTGAGTAGCTCAGTGAAGATCACCTAAAAATAATTCTAATGGTGAATATTTAGTCAATGCTAGCGACTACTGCATGGCCAGGATAATGAGATACAAAAGTAGACAATGAAAAATACAGATTACAATAGAGCAAAGCAATGTCACCCTAAACTATAATGTATGTATCCCACTTTTTGTATATGTTCATGTGTAGTGGGATTATGTTGGTACATTGTAAATATTTGTCCCTCCTAATGGTTTAATATAAAGCTGATTAGCCAGAGAAAGACAGGAAGTATGGGTGGGGCTACCAGAATAAGACAATGCTGGGAACATCTCAGAGCAAAACAGAGCTGCCAGGGAGATGCTACAGAGATGCCAGGAGAAGCAGAAGAAAAAAGCTGAAATGCTGCTGAGAAAAGGTACTAAGCTTCAAGGCTGAACAGGATAAGAATCATGGATTAGTTTAAGGGTAAAGTATTAGCTAGTTCTATGCCTGGGCCCTAGGCCAATCAGCATAAAATTAATGTAAGTATCTCTGTGTTACTGCAAATGTGCGGGTCTGCAGGGTCAGGAGGGAAAATCTGGCCAGAAACATAATACAAAAAATGGCTGCCCATTGTAGGTGATATATACCCACATAAAGCTTAAGATTAAAAAGGGTTCTAGAGCACAGAAGTGGAGCCAAAAGCAGCTTCCAAATTGTGCCTCTCAAATGGGCCTTGGTAAAGAGACTGAATGATGTATAGAATTAAATTACAAAATGGTGTATTTGTTGCATGCAATTTAAGCTACAACAAGGCTGGTTCCTGATGTAAGCAAGGAGCTGTATATGGTAGATTTAAAGTTTCTGTTTATAAGGACAAAGAGAAAACAGAGTCAAAGACTGATTCTTAGTAGCAACAGCATTTTTTTGGGAGGGTTCTGTTTGCTGGAGGCAAGCAGAGGCTCAGATTTTTAAAGAGAAGGGTCCTGGTTCAGCCTTAGAGGCAAAACACTTGTGACTTTTTTAAGAGGTTCTGCTGCCAAATACTTAAATGAAGTTCATGAGCAGCAGGCAGCAGTGATTATATAGACCCTAAAATTCCCCAGAGTGGTAATTGTGGGTCCTACCAGTACCTCTGTTAAAAAGCTAAACTCTACAATGCTAGCCTAGAAGCTGGGTGGAGCCAGCCAGCCATCCTAGCAAGCCTTTAATCCTTAGCCGTAGCTTGCCAGATTAAAGGTGTGGTCAAAAACAGAAAGAGAAACAGGGAGCTGGCTGGAGTCAGATACCCTAGCCAAACCTTTAATCCTTAGCCACACTTTGGCAAATTAAAAGTGTGGTCAGAAACAGAAATAGAGGAAGCTGAGTAGAGTAAACCACTCTAGCCAAGCAAAGATGTGGTCAGAAACAGAAAAACATAAATAAGAGATATACAGTAAAGACAGATAAAAAAAATAAAAAACCTCTAAATGGTTTAGAGTGTATTTAAAAATATACATAGGCTTGAGAGAGAAAATAAAAAGGGAAAAAGATAAAGTCCTTAAAAAAGAAATAGAGTTAAAAGAAATAGTAATAAGCCACGTGAAAATGGAAAATACCTAGAGTGTCTGGATACTATATGCTATTGTCTTTTACGATTTTTTTTATTCTAAATGAAATAGTTAAAGTTGCTAAAAGACATTTAATTACAAATACTTTTGAATTAATTCAGCCTATATATTTTGTAAATGAGTTGACTTTAAAACTGAAATCAAAAGATATGCTACTTTGGAGAAGAGGTTTTCTTTTTATTTCCTTAGAAAGTGAGAAGCTAAGTAAAAGACACAGAGGACAGCCTATGCTGGAGAGGATGAGGAGCAAGGGGAACACTCCTCCATTGTTGGTGGGAGTGTAAACTTGTTCAGCCACTTTGGAATGCAGTATGGCGGTTTCTCAGAAAACTGGGAATCAATCTCCCCAAGGATCAAGCAATACCACTACTGGGCATATACCCTAAAGATGCACATTATCACTCCAAAGACATCAGCTCAACTATGTTCGTAGCAGCATTATTTGTAATAGCAAGAACCTGGAAACAACGTAGATGGCCCTCCACTGAAGAATGGATTAGCAAGCTGTGGAACATCTACACAATGGGGTAACTAAGACTAGGTTATCTCAGCCAGTCTCCTTGAAGCTGTTTTGTATAAAGAGCTCTAAACAAACTACAACAGAGGTGCTCTGGAAAGCTGAAATATCTGGGCTGTCTGTTTCCACTGAAGACTTTTCAAGGGAGGTCTTCCTTGATCAAACCTTATTTTCTTTAACCAAGAATAAATCCATAGCCTCTCACTTTTATTTTCTTATTCAAGAGGTCTAATTAAATTCTATTAGATATCATTTCTTTTTTTCTTCTTTATTTATTTTGTATTTATCAAAAAAACCAGTAGATATCATTTTTAAATTGTTAATTAAAGAACATAGCCTTACACTCAAAATGTGTCCCTATAAAAAGTGATAATTTCTCAGGTGAATAATAGAATGACAAAATTTTAATTTTAATAATATTTAATCAGTATAATACACTGATAAGATGCCTCAAGAGAACATTTGATATCAGCATATCTAGTAAAAGACTAAACAAGACATTTTGTCTGCTTTTCTTTTTTTTGATCCAATACTTACTTTATTATAGGAAAATGAATCAATAAACCTTAAGGATTACTGATTATACCTCATTTTCAATGACAATCTATGAGGCTTTATGTATTTTCTTTTTAAGGCTTTATTATTGACTTTTATATTTTTATTTTTTCAGTCTTTCCAACAAGGATGGCATGGTCCATATGTGAATTATTTTTTATTATGAATAAAGTCATATTTTTTAACCATGTCTTTGTTCAAACTCCCTTCCCCCTTCTATACCTTCCAGTCACTCTCTCTTCTTCACATCTCTTTATCTCCTCCTCAGCAAGGGTAGGAAGCTCCAAGGTCCCAATGTAGCTCAGTTCAGCATCCATTCCTAGCAGATCCGCTTTTCTCACCATCAAGACTGGGTCAGGTGTTCCTCTGAAGGAAGTGGGATCCAAGGAGTCAGTCCAAGGTCTTTCAGATCCCAAGCTGTTCAGTGGTTGTGGTTTGCAGCTTGGACATGCTTTGCTTTTTGCGCTTTTGTTTAGAGTCCACTAATGAGTACATCCCCTGCTTATCTTTCTGGGTTTGTGATACCTCACTTAGGATATTCTCCAAATCCATCCATTTGCCTGTAAATTTTAGGATATCATTTTTTCTTACTGCTTTGTAGTGCCCCCATTCAGCAGGAAGTGGCCAAAGAACTATGCCCACATTCCCCCAAAATGGATTATGGATGTTTGTATTTATTTACAGTGTTGGTTTTAAGTTGTTACAGATAATGGGGAAAAGAAGATATTAAATTTGGGATTCTTCCTGTTTTAAAAAGAAAAAAAAGGACAAATATAGTGGGATTAGGTTGGTACATTGTAAATATTTGTTCCTTCTACTGGTTTAATAAAAAGCTGATTGGCCAGAGGAAGACAGGAAGTATGGGTGGAGCTATCAGACTAAGAAAACTTTGGGAACATCTCAGGGCAGAGCAGAGCTGCCATCAGAACATCAGGGCCAGGCTGGAAAGTCCAGCCAGAAATATATTACAACATTCATGTATATATGTTCATATGATTGCAAATATGTTTATAACTGTGTGCCCATACAATGACTAGAGATTAGCTGTGTGTGTCATTACTCAGAAGCTATTTTTTTTTTTTAAGGTAAGGGTTTTCACTGACCTGATAGTCACAACATAGGCTAGCTTTCTGTCCAACAAGCCTCAAGGATACTCCTGTCTCTACCTCCCTAACACTAGGATTACAAGTTCATGCCACCATGTCCAGCCTTTTTTAAAATGTAGGTTCTAGGAATCACAGACTGGTCATTGTGCTTGAATAGCAACTACTTTACCAACTGAGCTATTTCAGCAGCTCAACATTCCAATGTTTGAGCTTCAACCACCCAAGACTATCTAGGATCAAATGATTGTACACTGACTGAGTTGACTCAATCAAGATTTACTTTGTCTTCATAGGCACATGTAATGGTTCCAAGGATACCAGAATGGATCAAGAAAAAGTACATCATCACATGGTCATTATTAATGACTCTTATTTGAAATCCACTGTGACATATTTTCATAGGTATGTGTGCCAGAAATGCAGACTACAGCATCAGATTTCCCAAACAATGCCACAAAGCATTACCCAAATGGAAAAGAAAAAAATAAATCACATACATGTATACATTACACATACACAAATACAAATATTACTAGTTTTGTTCCCTTGATTAGATGCATTCAAATCTGAAACAGTTTAGGGGAAAGGAAATGATTTACTTATTTGTTGGAGTTACAAAGAAGCCTATTATTCCTGTATCTCTATATAAATTTAAATAGAAACAATTTTATAAATTTAATAGAAACAATAGCTTTAGCTGTGGTTTTCACAGCTACCTGCTGAGCACAATTTGTCTGAAACAGTGAGACTCGGTAAATATTCACAGACTGTGTAGTGCTTACTAAGTGAGTTGAATGGGAAAATATACTAATCTGCCTCAACAAGAAAAGAGCACACTCCCATTTTGCTTCATAAAATTCTATAACCAATCTACTTAAACATCACCCTAAGGTGCTGCAACTCTCAAGTAAAAGCTAAGCTTTTATTTCCTTTCCACTGTCTGGTCTAAATTTACCTTATTTAATTCTGTTCCCAGCTTGTCATTTGCATGAGCTAAGCCCTAGGGCAAGGTTGATAGCAACCTAAGACAAGCTATGTAAGATATACAGAAATCCTTCCCTGAAAAAGAGGTTAGAGCACAGAGCAATTAAAGGAACAGTTCATCTATGAATTGTAGTTGGAATGTATTTTAAAAAATAAGCACACTTACATTGACTTATCAGACACTGCTTCTTCTGATACATAGCTCTTTCATGAAAATTTATATTTGGGTTTTTCTTTGACTCAACAGGAAAATTATACAAATATTAAACTTCACAGTATGTTCAATGGCTTCTTTTGGTTGTTATGTTGTTTGTTTTGTTTTGTTTTTTTGCACAACACTTCATTTATTTTGATTAACTTTCATTATTATCCTTGGCTCATATTTTTATATGTGAAAATCTTTGTCAAATTCAAGCACAGCAGTCAAACATGTGCTTTGTATATTATATTTAACTAAACTGCAGGTAGAATTATTTTTAAATTTTTTAAATGTGGTATTTGGAAGTAATCATACACATAGAAATTAGAGGAGGCAGAATTCAATGTTTTTTCAGGCCATGGGTGAGATCTTTATAAATAAGATCCAAAATAAAATGAGAACTCACTATTAACTTAAGTTTACATAAATACATAATGGCATATAAACCATGTGCTCTTACTCAACACAGTCTCTTTTTTATCTTTAAAATCCAAATGAGATAGGGCCCTCTAGTATCAAGGCTGATGTTCCTCTGTAGGGAATGGATTTGAAGAAACCAGCTCATGCACCAGAAATAAACTTTGGTCCTACTTCCAGAGGCTCTGCAAACTGCCCATGACGTTCAACTGTCATCTACATTCAGAGGGTTTAGTTCCTTTCCATAAAGTTTCCTTAGCTGTTCAGATGTAAAGTTTCCTTAGCTGTTCAGATGTTATTTCAAAGTCAGTGAGCTCCAATAGCTTGGGCCAGCCGTCTCTGTGGGTCTCCTCCTCATGAGCCTGATGACTTTGCTCATGTACTCTCTCTCCATTCTTCAGCTGAACCAGGAGTTCAACAAAGTACTTAGCTATGCATCTCTGCTTCTGCCTTCATCAGTTGTTGGATGAAAGTTCTATAATGACAATTAGGGTGGTCATTTATTTGATGATAGGGGAAGTCCTGTTTAGGCATCCTTTCTACTGTTGCTTGGAGACCTAGCCAGGGACATCTTATGAGTTTTTGGAGGCTTCCTTAGCACCAGGTTTCTTTCGAACACCACAGTGGCTCCTTCTATCATAGCATCCATTTCTTTGTTCTCCCTCTGCTGCTCCTTTCAAACAACCATCTTATTCTCTTATTATCATTCATGTAAACAGCTATGTATATGACCCAAAACATTAAACTTTCAATTACGATTATTATGTGGTTTGAAACAGAAAATGTACCAACTTTTGTTTTACTCTTTTTATAAACCTTTGTGCTCATTTGCTTTGTTTTGTATACTTTATTTATATAAATGTTATATATATATATACATGTATATAAAAACACATATATAGTCTCTTGTTAAATTAGAATAAAGTTAGAATCTAAATAAAAAAAATAAAAATGAGGATTGGGGTATGGTCCATTAGTAATGTGTTTGCATGCACAAAACTTGGCGTTCTACCCTCAGTATAAGAAGGAGGGTGGTGAGGGGAAGGGGGGGAAAAAGAGAAGGAATAAGGCAAGAAAGGGGAAGCATAGAAGAAGAAGAAACAGGAGGAGAGAGGGACAGATGAATGGTAGGGTCACTTGGTACGCTATTGTAGTCTAGAATATTTTACATTTAATATCAATTTAGTAAAAGGAAAAGCACCCAGAAATCACAGATGTACTTCACAGCTCACATTGGCTCAGGGTTCCCTGGGAGACTGGTCAATGGGCTATTTGAATAAAAGTAGTCATCTGTCAGTGCCATGACTTCCCAAGTCTGGAGATGCTGGTGTTCTTTTGTAAAACTCTGTCATGCTGGCACATATTATGCCCACATGCTCCCCCATGGGATGTCATCTCCAAACTGCACACAGTACCTAGCAATATCAGTAGCTATTCTACCATATTGTTTAATTAAGAAGGACAAGACAAAAATACACATAACCTGAATACATTTTACCTATTCTTTATTAAATCTGCAGGGGCAGAACCCACACACATGGCAGTAGGCTAACTCTATTACTTTAAAAATACTAATGAAAACCTGTGCCCTCTCTTCATAAAGACTTCTGTTTTCCTTCTAGCAAAATCCCGAGAGTGCACTAAAAATAATCCAGTCCACAAGTTTTAGATTAAGACCATCAAAAGCAACACTGCAGAGAATTACTGTAAATGTGTGTGTAATGATTGTTCTAGAATGTTCCAGTGTACCGGTAAATTACCATGAACAGAATTTGAAATGCTACAGATAAATGAAAAGCTAAATCACATTTAATTGTAGACGCATTTAAGAGAGAGGGGGGAGGAACCAAAGAACATAGCAAATTAAGGAAATTGGGTGAGTTACAAGTAAATTCTCAAATAATCAAGGCCCCAGTGGTCATGTGACTTTATTTTCCTTCCTTGGTTCCCAAAGTCCTTATGGAACCAGCCAGAATGGTCCTTAAAGTTCGTGTATTTCCTGAGTTTGGCATTTGAGGAGGAAAAATGCACAATAGAAATGTTTCCGGCCCCAGTGGCAAATAACGTTTAACAGGGCTTAATCATGGCCATGAGAGTCTCTCTTCAAACAAAACGTATCATTTACCAGTGACGTTTATGGCTGCTGGGTGTTTGTTTCAGTTGGTGACTGCGTACATCAAATATGACTAATATGCAAAGCTCAAAATAACTTTATATCTCTTCCATCCCCAGTTCCCACCAGCTCCTTCCCACACACACTTGTTGCAAATGAATGGAAAGTAACCCAGACAATCCAGATGGCCAAGTGCCATTGTGGGATTGTAGTCATTTTAGGCTTAAAACAAGCACCCTAGCTCCTCCCCAGGCCCTCTCACGAATGTCTCTACCCTTTTCATTATAGTGTGTTCTCCTTTGGGAGTGAATTGGCTAGATCATAGACTATAAACACAGAACCAAAGGCTACCTGCATGCATTTGTGCAGTTGAGCAAACAATCATGGCGCCCATCAGAGAAGGACCTTACAAACCAACCCCATTCGTGGTAAACTGCAGCCAAAGCCCACCTCACCAGTGTGTGGCCCTGGGTAGCTCTCAGCGACACCATTGTGTGTACTCGGTCATATAGCAAGCTGTCATAGCAGCACAGAACTGGGTACACTTGGAGGAGGAGTGCCCAGGACTCTGGGTTTTTTAGGGGCCTTAATACACTAAACGGTCAGTAATAACGTAAATAAACAGAGGAGGAAAACCACAAAAATATACTTCCACTATTAAACTGTGAAATGAGAATAACGATGTAATATGGAAAGATTAAAGAAGACAAAAGCAGGGTGGCAGATATGGCTCAATATTAAAAGCATGTTCTTAAAGAGGTCTGAGTTTGGTTCCCAGTACCCATGTCCTCACAGGGCCCTGTAACTAGGTACAAGTGATCAAAGGTCCTGTTCTTGCTTGCACACACATACACACACATACTTAAAAACAAAAATAATTTTAAGAAAACAGTAAAACAGAAAATAAAAAATGCAGATGAGTCAAAATCAGAGAAACAAAAAAGGTGAATGATGTTTTAAAGATTGTTATCTGAGGTTCCTTGACCTCTTCTCTCCACATGAGAACATATACCTGTACTTTCTCATTATACAACTATCACACACACACACACACACACACACACACACACACACACACACACAAAGAGGAAGAGAGAAAGAGGAGGGAATTACATTTTAACCACTCTTAAGTAAACCACTGACTAGCATTAAGCACATTCAAATTCTTGTGAAACCAATATCTAAAATGTCTTTAATTTTACAGTATCAAATACTTTTTCCTTCTGTCCCTCAAGTTTTGGTAGTAGTATGTTGCTTATCTTTATGATTTTGATTATCCTACATTTCTCATCCAAAGAGAAGCACATAGAATTTTCTTTTATAAGTTTTATAAATATAAAACACTTAGCCAATGTTCCAAGCCTCATTCGTGTCATAACATAGGTTAATATCTCTTTTACTTTTAGGCCAAATAATATTCCACTTATGTATGTTTAAAACACATTCTGCTTATTTTTTTCATTTGCCAATATACATTTGGTTGGCTTTTACCTTTTGGTTATTGTGGGTAATGCAGTTACAAACCAACTATATAAACATCTTTTCTAGGCCCTGCTTTCAATTACTGTGTATATAGAAGAAATGGAATTGCTGGATCCTATGATGTTATTTTCCATAGCGGTTGCACCATTTTACATTCCCACCAACAGCGCCCAAATATCCGTATTTCTCCACACCCTCTCTAATACTTATTTTCTGGTTTTTGTTTTGACAATTGCTTTCCTAATGCATGTGAAGTACTAGCTAATTGGGATTCTTTTTTTTTTTTCAGATAAAATTTCCAGAAAGCTATTCTACTCTTTCTGAAGACATTTCATAGAACAGAGGCATATTTAATAAAAGATGGGTAGATGTGCAAGTGATTTATGGGAAAACACTTCTCATGGAGTCATCTACCTTGAGCTCTGTTAGATCATGAAAACACAATCTGCCCTCTCCCAGGCTCCTGAGGCTTACTAGGCCAAGGGTCTCAGCCATTAAGCCTAACTTTACTGTGTAATGGTCTGAGCTGTAAAAGCTGGCTGGTGTCATTCATCACAGTTGAACTTCATCTGACACAAGAGGTGGAAGCAAAATAAGACTGTTAAATGGCTTCATCTACTTAAAGCAGAGGCTGATGATCCAATTTCCCCATTCCCTATTTCCCCCTAAGCATTCTGCATTTGATAAAACTGAAAACACATTTAGCCCTGAGCAACAACTCCCCCTCATCTTTTAAACACGTGTGTCCCCAGAGAATGATTCCATATGTTTCTGATTCATTTACAATTAATTCATCAAAATGTTATTTTGATGTCCAAGAAGCTTTATTAAGGCTCTCTCATGAGTCTTTTTTTCTTAGAAACAGGAAATCGTGTTTTGCCAAAGACCAAACTCAAAACACACTGAAAGAGTTTGAGCTGAGTTTGAAACACAGGGACTTCAATGTCTGAGCAAATGCCAAACTTGGACATGAATAGTTCTTCATCTTTACATGCAAGCCAAGCCTGGATTTAAGAGACTATTAGTCACTGACTCATGAGATGCCCGCCATGACATGAGCCTCTCTTGTATGACTATCATGAGATCTCAGGCAAGCCACAAAGCAGTATGAGGATAGTAATGAACACAAATATCTTTGCAAATTTACTCCATCAAGACAATGAGTTTATTGAAATATCTGTAGACAGTACACCCATGGAGAAGCCCGAGGAATCTTCCAAAGTAATCTCTCTTGTCTTTCAGTTATTTCAAGTAAGAAGGCTTAGTCCTGAGTGTTTCTGGACACCAGAGTCCTGCTCTTTGGCCATCTCTTCCATCCACAGAACATCTACTCTTACACTGGGCTCATTCATTGTCATTCAACCTTCTGTACATCATTGGTGCTTAAGCTCCTGAAGCACTCTGTTCCTCTTCCTATTAAACTTTTCACAATTCTATCACATCAATCCTCCTCATATGCTCCAATATAACCCAACAGTCCGGTTTCCCCCATGTCTCCCCTTACACATTCAGATCTTCAAATCTTACTTTCTAACATCTCATATTACTTTGTCTCTATGAATCTCATTGACCTCCCATCTTTTCAGAACTCTAGAGTACTTATTTCAATGTGTGTGGTCATCAGTCATAGGCTACTCCTAAGATCTCTTTTGTTATGACCTTGTATGTGTGAAATGTGAACCAACCTGAATTGTAATTCTTAATATCTTTAAAATATTTTAATGCTGTGGATGAGATTATAGTTCAGCTGGTATAGTGTTTGGCTGTGTGCATGACGCTCTGGGTTCAAACCATTTAGTCTGTAAACAAACAAATAATAAACATACCTGCATCATTACTAGCACTTTGTATGCAAAAAAGGAAAATATTGATAATGGCTGCTTAATACAAGATTGTGTTTTAGAATCTCTCATGGTGATAGGTTCATAAATGTCATAAATGTTTGTCTATTACAGCACACATGATCTTATTTTCTAATTCAAGAAGCTGTCTATATATGATCCCAGAACAATTCTAGTATGATGAAAGTTAACAGTGTATTTAGTATAAATAAAGAGATCAAATTATAAGTCCCTTAAAGTCAAGTCTTTGAAGTCACATTAAAATCAATTATCAATATCAGGAAAAAAGGAAACAGAAATTAAATTACTATTTTTCATCTCAATTGTTATCAACAAAGAATAATAGTTAATGATATAAGGACAAACAGAATTCTGAGGAAAAGTGATCATGTGAAAGAGGATTTTATGATAATAAAAAGTCTAAAGAGAAAGACAACAGAAGAAAAAATAAAGTTCTGACCTTTTTTTTTTTTTTTTTTTTTTTTTTTGGAGCTGTGTAAAACCACCTGAGAAAATCATCTTCAAGGATGAAGAATTTATTCTGGCTCCCAGGTTCAAAGGTGTCACTCCAAGGTCACTCTGGTGACAGGGAGATGTGCCTGTGATAGCCCTGGTAGGGGAGACTGCATGGGAAAATTAACCTCATGGCAGTCCAAAAACAAAGAGGAAAGGTCCTTGTACAAGGTTCACTCACAAAGACATGTCCCTACTAACCCACTTCTTCCAACTTGGCCACACCATCTGCTAACAGCTTGCTCAGCTATGAACTTTCCAATGGACTAGTGTGAGTCGGAGCCTTTATGACATCATCACCTAGCAACAAGCTAGCAAGCGCTGACATATGGGCCTTCAGGAAAATGTGTAGATTCCAACCATAACAGAAACTGTTGGCAGGGAATGGTGTGCCTGAGATTTATTGTAAACTAAGATTATCATAAGGACATGGGGGATGATAGAAAAACAAGTGGGGATGGTTTTATTTCCCCTATCTCAGTCTGGAAATCGATGAAGATCTACCTGCTAACTGCTGCTGAGAAGCAGAAGATGAGGGGGGCTGCTCTGACAGTTCTTTGTGCCAGAAGGATCCAGGGAGACAGATGATGCCATAGAAAATGTTAAAACATCTGCACTATTTCACTGACATCAGATGAAAGAGAGCAACTTCAGAATATCTTTTGCCATCTGTATGATGTCGATTACGAGAGCAAATGCTTGGTACCCATAATCCCTCCTTACTGATTGACTGGAGTGAGGAGGAGACTAAGGATCTGAAATCAGAACAGACAGTCTAACCAGAAGTGTGAAGAAACTAAGCTTCCCCTCAGCAGCAGCACATTCCACTACATAGAAAGCTGGACTGAACTCAATCCACAAAGCAAAAGAGTCTAATTTGGTTGTGAGGAGAACAAGATATCAGGAAGGAAAATTTTTGATATTCAACTATCAAACATTTAGTATATAATCAGTTCTCATTTTCTAGTTGTAAAGGTTAGGAAAGTTTTGGTTCCAAACCATGGATGTTTGATGTTAAGACACAATATAAATAGAATTTGATTGCCCCATCTTATGATTCCAAATTTACACTGTATAATTGGGTAATGGGTTTAACTTTTAAAAAAATCTTATCAAGTTCAAATTCTAAAAGGTTTTGAGATATGTTCAGAGGAGGTCTAATTTATTAGATTACAGATTCTCTAGCTTTTGGAAATATTTGCCAGATAACTAAAATAGATGAGAACTACAGTTTAAAACATTTTTTTTGTAAACTTTGAATTTATAAATGGCATCTAAAATTATTTAAGCAGCTGCCTAAAATGTAATTTCTGAAGTTGATTGAATAGAACTAGTGATAGAGTGATATAATCCAATTCTTGACAAGGAAAGCTGTGAGCCTGGTCCCTACTTCTTTCTACAGAGGCAATTGCTAAACAATTGAGACCAGCTTCCTTTGAGAAAACCAGTTCCTGAATTGCACACCCACAGAACCCATTACACTGACATGAAGATTCATGGCCATTCTTCTGATAATGCCCACCCTGCCACCAAGCAATAGGTTTAGCTCCAACTTCTAAAAAGTAGCCCGTGAATGAATTATGCAGTGGTGGCTTCTTTAAGGTTTCGCTGCTGTCTGTCCTGCATCTATGAGCTGGCAAGAAAGAGCTTTAGGTTGGGGGTAGGGGCTGTCAACAAAGACAGTTATCTGGAGTAGTCCACATTCAGTGTTCATCGCTCAGGATTCCTCTCGCCATCCCAGTGTGGACTAGGCAAGAAGCCTACCCCAAGTCTCCTGCTTCCCACTGAAAAGGAAAGAGAAGAAGCATGGATCTGATGTTCCACACTTTTAACAAGGTTAGACAAGGAATCTATTGACTTTTACTTCATGTTTATGGATGTTTTGCCCACATAATGTGTCTGTAAACCACATATATTTTATGTATACGGGTGCTTTGCCTCTGTGTGTGTGTATTTGTATGTGTGTGTGAACAACATATGTGCAGTGCACACAGAGGCCAGATGAGGGAAGTTGGATCTCTTGGAACTAGATTTAGAGTTTATGATCTGCCATATCAGTACTGGGAATTGAATCCAGCTCTTGCAACAGCAGTCAGGGCTCTTAACCACTGAGTTATCTCTCAAGCTCCAATGAACCTATTTCTACCTTGCCTAACTGAGAGGGCTGGGGGATCTGAGAGGGCTGGGGGAAGCTGATATACTCCATATACTGCAAGACCACTATAAATAAATGATATCTGTATGGTTTGCTGCTGTTTCTAAGGAGATGTGATACAGCAAACAAAAGACACAGTGGATGGCCTAATTTTTCTATACAGTCAGCTTTTATTGGGGCTGCTCAATAGAATTATCTGACTCATTTAATTTAGAGAACTGCTAAGACCTAGTTAACTCTATAATCCTGTGGGTTTATAAAAATATCAATGAGAAACAGGCTGCTTTTATACAAACTGCTCTGCCATTGTCAGAAGCTGGGGGGAAAAGATTGTGAATGTTTATAAAAAAAAAGGAGTGAGTGTATCTCATAAACTTTATGCTTACACTCACAAGGCTCAGAAAATGCATTCACTAGAAAGGTTTGAGAAAATACCCTCTGATATCATCAGACTGACAGGTTATGGCCTTTCCTTAGATGAGGCCAGTGTATAGACACAGAGATATAGTGTTTTCAATTGTGTTCAACCCAAACAATCAAGGCAAACAAAGATAAAGCCCATTCAAAGAAACAAAAGGAAATCAGCAAAGTCAATTTTAAAGAAATAGAAATATATAAGTTATCTGATAAAGGATGCAGTTTTAGCATCATGAACACAGTAAGCAAAATAGTGAATAAAATAAGAATATAAGTAACAATTTGAAAAGTATGAAAAACTAACTTTGGAACCAAAAAAAAATCCATAACAATTGAATGAAAATTCTTGAAAAGAATTTAATGGAAAATCTGGTCAAGCAAAAGAAAGAATAAAAGACTTGACAAAAAAACAACATTTGTTTATTGTTCACAAGAGTAGCAAAAGAAAAAACAGAGTAAAGAAAGCCAAAGAACTGGGCTAAATATCATTAAATTGAACAATGCATGTGTGTGATGATCAAGAAGAGGGAAAGAAAATAACAAGGCTTGTTTAAGAGAATAATGTCCCTAATTTACAAAAATCTAAAAGAAAATGGATGTTTTCCAGGTAAGAAATTCAAATACCTTCAACAATATTCAATCAAGAGTCTACAATAACACATGCTGTAATAAAATTGCCTGAAAGGAAGGATTTGAAAACAGCAAAAGGGTTTGGGGTATATGAAAGATCTGTATAAAAATATCAGTCTATTTTCTTGGCAGCAACATTGCAGAAAGAAATTTGGTAACAAATCCAAAATACTGGCAGTTCATATCTATAACCTAGCACTTGGGATGTAGAGACAGAAGGATTGCTAGGCATTTAAATCCAGCCTGGGTTACACAGTGGTATACAGGACACCCTGGGGTACAGAGTGAGATCCTGTCTCAAAACAAAATTGCTTGAAAGAAAACCTACTGACACAGACTAATATACCCAGCAACACTATCCATCAACAGCAAGAAATGATAAAATTGCTAGATAAATACAAGCTAGCAAGTTTATTGCTAATGGATCTATCTTTCAAGTAAAGGAAGTCTTGCAGTCTAAAACAAAAAAAATGCTAATTAGTAGGAAAAATTATGTAATTATATAAAATTATATAAAAGTATAAAATTAGTCAATAAAGATAAATACAGAATGCTATATAGCATGTTAACAATTATGTGTGAATAAGCTTTAATGATAGTATGTGGATTAAAAGTATAAAATGTAGAAGCATGTTAAATTGATAAGCTATCTAAGTATGTAATTAGTGACATGGTTAGTATAAAATGAGAGAAATGCAGAAAAAAAATCTGTTTAAATTCAGTTGTTCCTAGCTTAAAAGAAATTACTGTATTTTATGTTAGCTTCATGATGACCACAAAAAAAAATACACAAAAGAACATGGAGAAAGTATCAAAGAAAGTCATCACAATACATACACAAAAAAAATTATTGAAGCAGAAAAGAAGCTAGGAGGTGAAAAGAAAAACCACCTTAAAAGACAAATTCAAAGCACTTTAGCTATAGAACATTAAGTATTGTAATATAAATAAATTAAATTCCTCAGTTAAAATACAGTGATTGAATACCTTAAAAATTAGTTCTAACAGTGAATATAAAACTCTGACTTTAGAGTTAAGGGCACTCTCTTTAGATATATCAATCATTTCTCTTGCTGCTATGACAAAGTATCTCACAAAAGCATCTTAGAAGTCAGTCATGGTGGAGAGGCCATAACAACAGAAGTATGATGCACTTGGTCACTTGCATTCACAGTTATGAAGCAGAAAGATGTGGATGCTGGTGTTCTGCTCAGTTCCTTATTTTTTATTCAAGTTGGGAGCCCAGACCATAGAATAGTACGACTTATATTTAGAGTTAAATTTTTAGGGAAACAGCCTCACAGGCACGTACTGAGAGGTATGTTTCCATGGTGACTCTAAATCCAGTCAAGTTGATGGCAAAACAAGCTTCCGTTTTACAGCATATACTTCTGCATCTCTTTACATCAGTTTATAAATTTGTTATATTTCTTGATGCTGTAGCAAATCACCTGACAACTTAAGCAACTTAAGGTTAGTTTAAGGCTCACTGTGCTTCAGATACATTCATTCATAGTGGAAAATACAAGTGAACAGGCACTTATGGTAAATAGTTACATTGTGTCCATAGTCAGAGCATATAGAGAGATGAGTTCACAGTTCACTTTCTCCTTTCAGTCTAGGGACCACAGCCTGTGGGATTCAATTGCTTACACTTAGAGTGGTTTTTTTCATCCCAGTTAATCCTCACTGGAAATGTTCTCCAAGACAAGCCCAGAGATGTGTGTTCTGGTCCTGTCAAGTTGACTATGAAAACAAACCATCATAGTACACATGAGCCTTAACTCTAAAATCAGGCTTTTATAGTCATAGTTAGATCTTATTTTTAAGCTCTTAAATCACTCTATTTTAACTAAGGGATTTATTTATATTAAAATACTAAAGGCCAACACATAGATTATGTTATGATGAATGGTTCAATTTACTTAAGAAAATAGAATTAAGTATATGCACCCTATATTGGATAGCTGAACCATACAGAAGAAGCATGACTTGAACTATGTGTGAAGTAATATCAAGTAGGTTTCAAAACCCCACTTTTAATTGTAGGAACAGCATCTAGACAGATAATTAGGAAAACAGGATTGTAATAGCACCAAAAACCAAACAGACTTAATAGACATACAGAGCATTCCAACTAATAAGAGCAAAATATAAACTCTTACATATACTCAGGACATTCTTCATGATATATCACAAGTTAGTCCACAACACAAGTCTTTACTTCAATTTTGAAGTCAGACCAAGTATCTTTTCCACTCTCAATGGAATGGGACTAGAAATCAATAGCAGAGGAAATAGTGGAAAAATCTCACATCTGTGAGAACTAAACAATACACTCTTGAACAACTAATAAGTTAGTGAGGAAATCAAAGGGTAAACAGAACATACATAGAGACAGCAGTAATAAGGGCACAATCTAGCAAACCTATAGGATGCAGTTTTAAAAAGAAATGTAATAAGAAAGTTTAGATTAGTAAATGCCTGTGTAAGAAAAGATTGCAAATAAGAATTCTAAATTTCACCTTGAAGAACTAGAAAAATAAGTTAGCAAAAATAAGGAAATAACAAAGACTAGAATGGAAATAAATAATGGAGATGGAAAATAGGAAAAAGATCAAACTAAACTATTGTTTAAAAAGACAAAATTTGGCAAAACTTTAGTGATGGTAACTAGGGCTCAAATAAAACTAAACAGAAAAAAAATCAAATAAATAAAACAAGAAATGGAGAGAAATATTAAGAAGTGCAACATAGTATAAAAGATTATAATAAATATTGTGAAAATTTGGCTCTGTGGAGACCAGCAACCTGAGTTCCATCCACAGGCCCCACATGGTGGAAAAAAAGAACCAACTCTCATAATTGTCCTCTGACAATTACACCCTCACTATAAAATACACACACACACACACACACACACACACACACACACAAACACACACCATTCCATGAATAAAGTAGTTACAAATTTCTAAAGATTGTACCACAACACATTATATAACCTAGGAGAAATGGAGTGATATTTCCCTAGACAGAAATAAAAATTCTAAGGCATAATTGTAAGGAAAAACTGAATGTATCAGTATTCAATCTGTGATCATATGGCTTACCTGGGAAATTCTACCATACCTATAAGACTTTACAGTGATCTTTATCAAACTCTTCCAAAACACAGACAATATTTCCAAATTCTGTTTATGAGAACAGATACCAAAACAGAACTGAAATCTAGACAATTTAGTACTATAGAATGACTAAATTGAATGTTATTATCCTTCATGAATACAGAGGCAAAGCAACTCAATAACAGCAAACCACACTCAGAAGAATATTCAAACATCATCAACCCTAGTTACGTAGAATTTATCTCTGAATCTCAAGGCTGCTTCAGTGTACAAAGCCAATAAAAGTGATAAAAACATAGAGGGGTTCAAATGTATCAGTGATCTTTTCAATAGACATTAAAATATTCAGTGCCATTTCATGATAGATAAAAAGGTGAGCAAATAAGGCATAGAGTAAGTTCTTTCTCCTTGGTAAAGGTCATATCTGGAAAATTCACAGCTAACAAACACAATGGGAAAGAAACTGAAAACTCCTTCAAAGACTAGGTGTAGAGTCGGCATCACGTTGTTGTCCTCATCTATTCACCATACACAGGGGACCTGTATGGACAATTTGGCAAGAAAGGGAAAAGAAAAGAAAGTACAAATTCCAAATATCTCTATTGTGCTTATATAAATTGTGTTCCTTATTGAAGTCATTGCAGATTCTCTGCCTCTTTCTTTCTCTCCCTCTCTGTCTCTTTCTCCTGCCCCCTTCTCCATCTCTCTCATCTCAAATAAACATCTTTTCGAAGAAAATGGACAGTGGGTACACAAAAGGAAGCTATCCCACATTAACCATCAGGGAACTAGAAATTTAAAGCCACAGTAGATGTCAGCTCACACCTGGTAGGCTGGAAGCTGTAAATGCAGCAAGAAAACAAGTTAATTAAGACTGCAGGGAAATGGAAATGCTTCTACAACTCTGTTAGCCAGGGTATGAAGTAGTGAAGTTACTACAGAAAACACAATGGAAGCTCCACAATATTTAAAGCTACAACTAACCACTATTGAACTACAATCCTGAGGATTTATCTGAGTTTAAGATAAATGAAGTAGTTGTAGTACATAGTCAATGTAGCATTCCCCACAACCAAAAAAGGAAAAGTACAGATCAACTTTGTACATTGTACTGAGTGAAGATCATCAGTCACATAAGAAAAATACGATGTCTTCTCATTTCCTTGAAAAATATACAGTAATCAAATTTATCAAAACTGAACATTGGATGATACTTGGCTGGAACTATGGTTTCAAAAAATGAGAAATTGATGCCCAATGGATGTGTGGTTTTGATAATGCCAAAGAGGTCTAGAACTATGCTGTGCAAGATGGTGCATTTAGTTGAGCGTACTATACCCTTCATAATTTAAGGTAAATTTTACATCCTTTGCTTTCCCCAAAACTTATAGAGTAATAATATAAAAATAAGGATTACTAGTAAAATAGGATACATCAGCTATATTTCAAAGTTTAGCGAGGTCCAGTTAGATGACTCAGACACAGGTTGTCTAATTCAACAGCACTGGAGCCCTACACATGCTCAAAAGGGCAACTGGAGCCAGCTACTCATGATGTATAAACAACTCCATGGTAGCTGTATATTTCTTTACTTTATCTCTTTTCCTCAGCTCTAGCTTCCTTTATCAGTGATCACAGCACCTTGACCTTAAGTATGCTCTGATTCCATGAAGTTGCACTGACTATTGCACTTCATTGTTCTTTCTCTTCTTTCAATCACCCTTTGAAACAAAAATGCATAAAGTATACAATCTTTGGAAAAGTTATTATCAGATTCTAAAATGGGCCAATGACTCAGAGACGGCTGACTGGAGCTATAGGGATCTCACTGAATCAGAAACAGCCACTGGGGAATCTTAGGGAAGGGAACTAAACCCTCCAAAGGTAGATGACTTTCAAATGGCCTGGGCAGTGTGTGGAACATCATGGTGTAGGATCAGACTATGTTGCTGTGCATGAACTGGCACCTTGGATCCCACCTTGGAACATCTAACTCAGCCCTAATGTTGGGATGAGGGAATTGGACCTATCTCAAATGGACTGAACTGACTGACCTACTGTGGGACTCCTTGTCCTCCTTGGGGAATGGATGGGGGGATGCAGTGAGGAGAGGCTAAGGGAGGGCTGGGAGTTGTTGGGAGGAGGAAGGGAGGGCAAGGAGGGATATATATGGAGAAAAAAATCCTTTTTTAAAAAATAAAATTCAATATATGTTAAAAATAAAATGAGTCAATGATTATGCAAGGTCTACCTGAATAAACCAATCAACACAAGTTATGTTTTACTTATATGATAAATACTGAGAATATAGATCAATATTTGTCTTAAATATATATTCATGCAATACCTAATCTGTACAGTTGATATTATAATATCTTAATTATTAAGGTAAGAAATCACTAATATGAATGCCAGTTCTAATATATACTGTTATGGAAACCCTGACCTGAATTAACACTGAATCTAACCACCCCTAAAAGTGTTCAGCTTTTTGCAAAACTGTTGATGGACATCCATTATTCAGAAAATAAATTAAATCTCTTTCTATCCCACAGACTAATTCTCCAAAACATCTCCCCAGATTTATCCCCCCTGTTCTCCCTTTGTTCTTTTTGACTTTTATCCACCCACTCTCTAATCCATTAAGAATTCCCATCCAATTTTGATTGTTCAAATTTGATTGTGGTACTTTCTCTGCTTAGAAATGTTCTTCTTGCCCTTTTCACCAGTATGTTAAAGTGTTCAAGCACACAGGCTCTCAGCCAGGCCATGGAAACTCCCAAAAGACTTTACTGGTCACTAGCTAGGACCTTGGACAACCTTCAAAGCTCTATTCCTTCTGTTGCTTCATTTGTAAAAAAGGATAGGAGTAGTTCTTTAGCTAGTCAGTCTATGAAAGATTCTTAGAACAGTGCTGGGGATGATGGTTCCAAGAATACAGAAACATTAGAATAGGATGCCGTGTTCATATGGCATTAGTCTGCATAGTAGCTGCTGTTCTTTTTAAGACCAAGTTTGAACACTCTTTTCTGTGATGACTTTCCTGGCCATTCTGGCTGAGTTAGTCCCTTTGCTTTCTAATCTCCCACAGGGCTTATTTTTACTTATGGGTTCTATCAGAGTGCAATCCACTTTGCTGTTGTGACATTTGTATCTATCTGTGGTCTGTAAACTTCTTGTAGACAGAAACCATTGTTTCCTCATAAGTTGTGTTTCTAGTTTCACCACAGCAAGCAGAAGAACAGATGTGCTGCCTGCTTGTCATCACCTGTTGAGCCTGTGACCCAAAGCCTATGGTGAACATTTCACTTTCCCAGCTCCCAAGTCCTGCCTGTGGTTGTAGACATTTCCTGGGATGTGACTGTGACTCAAGAAGATACATCAAAATTTTCATACACCTGGCAACCCTGAAATCATTTGGACATATGAGAAGATGTTAATGCTTAATAAGTTTTATAGACTCAGTTATGACAACATAATTGAGAAATGCATTGTGAGATGAAAAGAGGTGGGTTATTTGACTGAATAGCCCCAGAGCAGCCAGCCCCACTCTATGATGCCTAGCAGCATCAGATGCTCTAGGAACTTTTGAAAAAGGCCTTTATCATATCACATTCTAGACCTATCATATCAGGTTTTTCCTAGATATGCCTGGAAATTTGTGTTTTCACAAATCCTCATAGTGATGCAGGTACATCTTCAAATCCAAACCATTGCAGCCCACATCAGCATAAGGTACTTTGGAACCATCAACTTAACCTGTTGCATGCTATTCTTAATCTACTACAGCTTTATGTCTCCACCATCACAACTGATTTCCAGGAGTGAGTAAGCTCCTTCAGAAATCTCTAGATTCTTCACTATAAATTTAACCTTTTAGGGGGCCAGGTGCACACTAGACAAGTATGGGTTACTATCTCTTTTCCAGGGTCTATCAGGCTTGAACAGATATTATGGGACATTGGGAAAAGGGGAGCAGAGAGAGAGGAAGGGTAGAGAAGGAAGAGATGGTGGCAGTGGTGGCAAAGGCAAAGAAGAAAGAGGAGAGAAGGAGATGGGTGTGAAGGGAGGAAAATAAACAGGAGGATTGATACACACGAGAAAAGACCAAGATTCTGAAAAATGACTTGACCCAGTGATGACAGGCTTGCACAAGGATCAAAACCTAGATGTAATAAATGAGTGTCGTTTTCGTCACACCCTATTGTCTTATGGAAGTCAATGATACCTGTTAGAGTTTCAATGGTTTTTGCTGTTCAGTAAATTATTATATAAAAAAGATTTTTAATGTTTCATCTTCCAGTCTTTTTTTTAATCTATATAGGTATCCTAAATCCCCCAGGCTATGTTGTAAATTAGATATCATTATCTTTATGTATTAAATGAAGAAGGTGTAGCCTATGAAAGGCTTGGTTTAGGTCTGAGGATATACCTGGAAAGCACACCATTGGGCCAGGGCTGCTTCTGAGTATAACCTCACTCCTGGTACATATGATGCCCTCAGTCATCCACTTAGCTTAGCCTTTTGCTACCTGTTGTCAACTATCTCAAGCAGATACATACAGCAAAGTATAATCTGGGTGGCTTAAGCACTGGCCATTCACTGTTCACAGTAATGACTTCTATAGGCAGGGTTTTCTCGTTTGTTTCCAGCACAAGCATCTTACTTGTACTCATGGCCTCACCTCATTTTCTGCATTTAGAGAGACACAGAAACAAATTTCTTCTTATAAAGCCACCAGTCAGAACCATGCGGATTAGATCACCCTTAGGGCCTTATTGAAACCTAGTCAGAACTTCCAGAAGATCCCACTTCCTATTCCCAAAACATTGTGTATTAGAGCTTCAGGGTGGGACTGTGGGGAAACCCAAGCCCATACTCCACAACATTCACTATCTTCATATGAATTTTCAACTCTTAGTCAACTATACTGACCATTTCTAATCCCTCAAGACAGCCCTGTCCTAGTAGGAAGAATGGAGTGATCACTGTCAACACGGAGTTCTCTCTCCATAGGCATTCTTGTTGACCATCCATCTTCTGTCCCTTTGACTATAGCAAATGTGTAATGATTACTGCCTATACATCTGTCTGGATTTTAAAATTCTCCTGTGTTTTATGAACACACATTTTCCAATAGTTTCTTACACTGTTCAATATAAAAATAAACTTAAATCCAGCAGAGAAACCAATGCCTTTATATTTCATAAATGAGAAAGCTGACTCTCAGAGCAATAAAAGAATTTACCTCACATCTTGGTGTATTTACCACAGCAGGTACTATGAAAGAAAATTATTTTATTTCTTTATGTCCTCTGTGCCTACTAAACCTATAAAGTGCAAGCTACTGAAGGCAAAATATTCCTTAATGGAAAGATACACTCCACAGATGCAGCCATTTGAATGATTGATGCTTGTATTTAATTTATCTTTTTAAAAATGTTCTCAAATTAAGTTATTGGGCTTATAGAGATAATACTCGACTACTTATTGATATATATATTTGTAAGCAGAAAAGTTAAACATACGTAATCTTTATTTCTTAATCATGCCCAATTAACAATTTCATGGCATAGAAGAACTTAAGAATTCTTTTTACTGTACATTTCATTACATGTAATGAATAATAATAATCTCATATTTTATTTAGAACTCCTCACACATAAATTGTTGAAATTTTTAATCTCCTATAATCTGATTTTTTGCATTTTTGCATATCCCTTGGCTTTAACTAAGATGGCCACCAGTCCCTACATGACCCCTCTGTTGGAAAGATGTCATATTGGGTTATGTTTTCTATCACTATTTATGAATAAATAAGGTGTAAAGCATTTATCTAAGGTGTGTAAAGCATTTATCTAAGGTTCCTAATTTGGCATCTATCCCCATCAGATTATATGGAAGAACATCCATGAACATAAGATTATATGCCATGGATGCTTCTTGTTATGATGTTGTGTGTTTCATGTTTTGTATTGCCAACATGGTGTTCAGACTATCATTAAGATTTTCTTAGCCTTAAGAAGCAAACCTAAGTATTAAGGCCTTTGTTAAGGTTTTAATAAATCTCTATACTAGTCAAGGACAAGATTTGAAAGAAAATAATATAAACTTTTCATTCGTCACTCCTTTTATTTTAACTAGTCATACTGGAATATGACTTTCAGTACCTATCTCACATTTTAGTGACCATCAGTAGCCTCAGCAGAGTAATTCAGAGCCAAACATTTAAGGCAGGAGAGGAGAGATCAAAGATGGCAAGAGAAATATGAGTTTGCAGCAAGGAAAATTGTATACTGAAATTTCATGTTTTCACCAAAATTTATCAGTACCCATAGGATGACTGGTTGCTTTTACAATTTGGGGTGTTTATACCATATCTAAATCACAAGGCCGACCAAAATGCCACACATTTCAGTATGGTCTAAATAAAGACTATAAGAACAGTAGGAGGCAGATTGGGAAGAGACAAGGGCACCAGACCAGGAAAATGTGATGTCGGGCTTATGGGGCACGCGAGTAACCCATCTTTTCTCTCAGAAAGTTTGGCTAAGATCAAGTTGTTTTGAGAGAGCATTCCTTACAGATATTTGTCTTTAGCTATTAATTGCCCCACATGGGCACTGTCAGGCCACTGACTAATTGCAAAGCCATCATTTCAGATGAGTAGGCACAGAGACATCCATTCAGTGTCACCCAGTATCAAAAAGAAAGGTGGTTTCTTCAGTTTGGAAAACTAAATTGAGTAAGTCTGTTTGCAGCAGACTAATGTGAGACAGGGGATACCCAAAGACTCAAGGTGATGAAAAACAGATTTTCTGAGCAGACAATCCTGTTTGCTTTGAGGGAATATGTGGAAAATGCAGTTTCACTTTCAGAGAAGCCCAGGGTGGAAAACCTAGTCGTATGCTCCCTGCCTTGGTATCATCTCATGGGAAAAAAAAGAATTTCAATAAGCAGATGTTGTGTCCGAGGATGAGAGTAAGTCTAACATGGGAAGAATAAAAATATATTTAATGCTGAAAGTGAAGTGGAGGGAAGCTATTTGGGAGGCACTCAGAAGGTCATTGCCAGTGTGTGACAGTAATAAGCAAATGTACCAGCCGCTGTCATTTTGACATCAACTGGCTAATTTACTCCAGGTTTTCCTGAGGTTTCTTTGAGTGTATTTTTAACCACACAAGCATTTATTTTGGTCTGAAGATAAAAAGCTTTTTGCGCAACGGCGCATATTTCTAAGGTAACAGTGTTTCCATTGTCCAAACTGCCATGAAAGTAACACGGGGGTGGGAATGTTACCTTCTCCACATATTTGATTGGGCATCAAGGTCATTGACATTATGGTTTCCAACTTAGCCTTATAGCTATTGAATGGTTACTAGCTGACAGAGGGAAAAATGCTTCTCAAGTTATTTCATCATCTTCTGATATCATGAAGGAAAGAGATATTTCAGACACCAGTGTCCCAGGACATTTTATTCTCTGACCTGGTACCCATAACTCGTGCATAGTGGATTAGACACAAGGGAAGGGAAGAGGCAGCTGTCCAAAGAATAAGTGAACTCAGATGTTTTATCTGCTTCTTTGTTCATACTGTGCTCCAGCTGTTACATCTTTACCGCTGAGTCTGAAATAGCAGTAGAAGCAGTTAGGTCATGTTCTAGAATGCTAAGGGACCCAAATGATAATTCATACAAATACTGAGAGGATCCCCAAACTAGGACCATACAGGTCAACATATGGACAGTTTTTAAGAGAAAGCAATTCCTGCATTTTGTTCAGTTGGAAAATAAGATAACAATCTTGTGACTCTACTGGTCATTGGGCAATCCTCAATTGTCTTCAATCAAAACTGTCCCCAAGAAAATACCAAAAGAGAGATAGAGTGAAAACATGTATTCTTTAAAGCCTCTCTCGCACACAAATACAGCAGACCACAAGAATGAACAGGACTCAACAATATCAAAACACATAAAAGTGCTTGCTGGCCTTCACATCGCTGGAAGCTACGCACAGCTCAATGATGACAAGCATGATGTTCATTCTCGTTCTAAAAAATGTTTTCCTACAACAGCTGGAGGGCATGGCTCAGTGGCCTGAACATCTGGTTTGGTGTACCTAGACTCCTCGGAGCCACAGGCTTGGGTAATGGTATGATCTGCTTAACTCTTACATCTACTAGAATCAAACAGAGTGACAGAATTATGAAGTGCAGTTCTTAGGAAGTTTGAGAAAAGAACAACTGAATTGGATACTATAGCTGCAAGGTACTTTCTTTCATTGTTTACTGTCAATGGGTAAACATACTGGTTGTTCATGGAAGAACTTTTTTTTAAAGATTAGTAAGTTCTCACTGATGTGGTCAGATGGCACCAATGTGAAATGTTCATATCTTAAGGCTGAGGCAAATGAGATGCTAGAATTTCACAATAAGTCCAACAAAAGACAGCAGTTCAGTTGGAGGATCATTACACAGAATCCTTTCATAAGATGGGATGGCTTCCTACAGAACAATGCACATTGGAGGTAGCAAAGATTATAGCAAAGTGACTGAATAAGTAACTTTTCTTGTTGCTGTTACAGGAAGTCACTTTAGAAAAGATGCTTTACTTTGGCTCACCTTTAGAGGAGGTACAATCCATCAGAATGAGAACCATGCACTGGCCCTTCTTAGGGTGTTCTGGCCAGGAAACAAAGAAAGAGAAATGTTATTGCTCAAGTCATTTTCTTCTTTGTATTCAGTCTGGAATCCCAACACATAGGGAGTTGCCACCCACATTCAGAATGGGCCTTTTCTCCTCAGTTAAACCTTTCTAAAAACATCCTTGTAGATAAATGCAGAGAAGTGTTACCATGGTGATTCAAAATTGATCTGGAACAAATGTGCCCCAATATTATCTTTTAGCCTTGTTTGTTTGTTCTTGAAGCCAATGAAGTTTAATAATTACATATCTATTCCATGCAAAGATAATTTAAAAAAAATAACACCTAAAATATCATTAATAAAATAGTTCATAAAAGGTACTTATTTTCTTACTGGCTCACATCCTTATAGAAACAACTACAGATCAGAGTGTTTTTAAGAGTCTTGATTGGCTCATTGGTTAAAAGCACTTGTTTCTCTTGCAGAAGATAAGAGTTCAATATCCAGCACCCACATGGTAGCTCACAACTATCTATGGCTCCAGATCCAGGGGGATCTGATGCCATCTTCTGATCTCCTTGGGCACATAGTGCACATACATTTATGCAGACAAAATGCTTATACCTATAAAATAACAAGATAAATATAAAAAATTTTAAAACGTGTCTTGGTATCTAAACCAAATAATCTGAAAATGAGAAGAAGCCAGAGGAAGTTTTTTCATTACCCTTAGCCTTTCCAGTATGGCGACCAGTTCTTATCAATTCCCTGTACACTAAAGTACATGGCATGTACTTGTTCCAGTGTGCTCTCTGTTGCTGTGATAAAACACTTTGTCCAAAATCAACTTGAGGAAAAAGGACTTATGTCATATTATCCTCCCAGGTTTCAATTCACAATCAAGGAAATCTAAGGTAAACATTCAAGGCAGTTCCTGGAACAAGAGAAACACTACTTACTGGTTAATTATCCAGCTCATGCTCTGCTAATTTTCTTATATACCAAGACTGTCTCCCCAGGATTGGTGTTGCCCACAATGTTCTGGGCCCTCCTGTGTCTACTAGCAATAAAGATAATGCCACATAGACCTGTACTATGAGATGGTCTTTCTGTAATCTGTGAATATGTGTTGCTTCTTTATTGGTTAATAAAGAAGATGCTTTGGCCTATAGCAAGACAGAATATAGCTAGGTGGGGAATTCAAAGGAGATACAAGAAGAAGAGAGAAAAAGTCAAAGCTATGCTATGGACCTCTAGGGAACAAGATGTAAAGGAACACAAGTAAAGTCACAAGACACATGGCAATATATATATATGAATAGAAATGTGTTAATTAAAGATGAAAGATCTAGTAGATAATAATTCTAAGCCACAGACAAAATACTTTGTAATTAATATAAGCCTCTGTGTGTTTATTTGGGACAAAGCAATTTTTGAACACAGGAAAACTTCTGACTACAGACATGCTTACAGGCCCATCTGATAAAGGTAATCCTTTAACTGAGACTCCCTCTTCCCAGATCATGTCAGTAAAACTAAATCAGCACAGTGGGAAACAGCAGAGATCCAAAAACAATGAGATAGTCCTCACAAGTGCTAGAAACAGACTTGCATACAAATCAAACCACTGAAACAACTTCCTTTCTATGGTAACCAATGTATGGCATGTTTTCTTTCAGTCTCTGGGATATTTAGCATCTATCAACTGCCCAGGAAGAATGTTCTATGAAGTCAAGCACTAATACTCATAACAATTAGCATATGTTGTCCTTTATCTGCAACACAATTGTGAATGTTACCCATTACAAAGGGTTTCTAGGGGAAGTAAATCATTTCATACCAAGCACTCAGCACAGTTTTCACTTGTTGAATATCATTCTTATAATCATTGAAGTGGCATCCTCTCAGAAATTTCTATTTTTTTCATTTAAGAAGTGAAGCCTAATGGAAAGAAATTGGGTCACTGGGTTCATACCCTCTACGTAGATATTACAGCTCTTGTCCTCCAACTGTGATGTACTGGAAGCTCTGAAATTATGAGCCAAGTAAGTATACCAAGTTCATTTTGTCTTGTATCACAGTGCTAGAAAGGAGTCTAACATAGTGTATAAACACAGTCTATTCTGACAACCTTAAAAGTAGGGAAGATCACAGAAGATGAGCATAAGAGCCCATATACACAATCAAGAAGAGTCTTTAGATAACTCATAAATGCCTGACCTATTCAACCCTTACCCAAGATTCAGAGTGAATGAGTATATAAGCTTCAGATCTTTAAAAAACAAACTTAATAATCAGTTACTTTTAAATGTTTCTATGGACTTCTAAGCAAGGAGCCTATATTTACCTTCTGAAGACATTTAAAATTTCATTCCCAGGAAATTCTTTACAATGGTAAACATTCTTAGAGAAATGGTCCACTTGTCCATACAGTGGTCCTCAACCAAGAAAATATTTTTCTTCCTCTTCTTCAAAGAGACATTTTTTGAAAGTTAGAGCATGGGGTTTGAAACTCCATCCCCATCCAGAGTAGAGTCAAAGGTGAGCAGATCCCACCTCCTGAGCCACAGTCTGGAGAATTTCTCTCAAGAATCAGGCTCACACCCAAAGGTATGATCTCAGATTCATCCTAGAAGAAGGCTGTAGGCCCTCCCTGGCTGGGCCCCACCTCCAGGGAAAGTACATCATCAGACAAGGACAAACGGCTTTGAAATTCTATCTCCATCTGGAGCAGAGTCAAAGATTGAACAGACCACTTGCTCAGAACAGACAGAAGACACACAAGCCCTCTAGCCACAACTGACTAGGAGCTGACTAATTGTGAACCACTGATGCCATGGGCAGATGCCAGTGCAAGAATACATACAGCAAAATAAAGAACAATAAGGCAACTACAGAAGAAACTGATGGTTCTACAACTACAAGACCTGAACAGAGCAATGAAGAGGAATCAGAAGGAAACAACAGCAAAAACACCTTTATGAAGATTACTAAAGCCTTCAAAGAGGATATAAAAAATTCCCTTAAAGAAATAGAAAAAAAATACAAACAAAAAATTGGAAGAGATGAAAAATCCTGGAAAGAAAACCAAGAAAAGGTAAACCCAAAAATGAAAGAAACATTCCAGGAACTAAAAACTAAAATAGAAGCTATAAAAAAGGCACAAAATGAGGCATAGGTGGAAATAGAAGTCCTGAAGAAAAGAGCTGAAACTACAAACACAAGCATAACCAACAGAATCTAAGAGATAAAAGACAGAATCTCTGGAGTGGAAGACTCAATAGCAGAAATAGATACTACAGTTAAGGAAAACACTAAAATCAAAAAAGCCATAACACAAAACGTTCAGGAAATTTGGGACACCATGAAAAGACCTAACCTGAGAATAATAAGAATAGAAGAAGAAGAATTTCAGCTCAAAGGCTGAATAATTTATTCAATAAAATCATAGAAGAAAACTTTGCCAACTTAAAGAAGGAGATGCCTATAAAGATAGAAGAAGCTTACAGAACACAAAATAGATTTGACCCCCCAAAAAAGTCTGCTCACCACATAATAATCAAGCCGTTAAACATACAGAAGAAAGAGAAAAATTTTAAGAGCTGCAAAAGAAAAGGGCCAACTTACCTATAAAGGCAAACCCATCAGAATAACTCCTGACTATTCCATGGAAATGATGAAAGCAAGAAAGTCTTGGTCAGAAGTTATACAGACAAAGAAAGAGCAAGGCTGCCAACCTAGACTACAATACCCAGCAAAATTATCAGTCACCATAGATGAAGTCAACAAGATATTGCATGACAAAGGAAGACTGAAAAAATACCTATCTACAAATTCGACCCTTCAGAAAGCATTAGAGGGAAAACTACAACAAAAGGATCCCAGATACACCCACAAAACCACAAACAATCAATAACCCCACAAAAGAAAAACCCAGAGAAAGGAAATACACACAACCCACCACCAGAAATAACAGGAAATATCAAACAATGGTCACAAATATCCCTTAATATCAATGGACTCAACTCACCTATAAAAAGACATACAATAACAAGATGAATATCAAACAGAAACCATCATTCTGCTGCATACAAGAAACACACCTCAATCACAAAGACAGACACAGGCTCAGAGTAAAGGGTTGGGAAAAGATTCCCCAAATCAAATGGCCCTAAGAAACAAGCTGATGTTGCCATTCTAATATTAAAAAAGTAGACTTAAAACTAAAATCAATTAAAAGGGACCAATATGGACATTACTTATTCATCACAGGAAAAATTGATCAAGAGGAGATTTCAATTCTGAATGTTTATGCCCCTAATATAAGGACACCTATCTATGTAAAAGAAACATTACTAAAGCTCAAATCCCACATCAATTCTCATACCCTGACAGTGGGAGACTTCAATAATCCACTTTCACCCTTGGATAAGTCAACCAGAGACTCAACAGAGAAATAAGGACTCTAACAGAGGTTATGATGCAAATGGATTTACTAGAATATTTACAGAAGCTTACACCCAAATACAAAGGAATATACATATTTCTCAGAACCACATGGAGCTTTCTCTAAAATTGACCACATAATTGGCCATAAAGCAAATATCAATAGATACAAAAACATGGAAATAGTCCCTTGTATCATATCAGAACACTGGGCCTAAAGTTAGAGTTCAACAACATCAAAAATCAAAGAAAGCCTACCATCTCATGGAAACTAAACATCCCTCAACTGAACCACCTCTGGGTCAAGGAAGAAATTAAGAAAGAAATCAAAGACTTTCTAGAATTGAACAATAATGAATCTACAATATACCCAAACTTGTGAGACACAATGAAGGCAGTCTTGAGAGGAAAACTCATAGTACTAGATGCCTATATGAAAAACCTAGAGAAATCCCACACTGGAGAACTATCAGCACAGCTGAAAGCCTTAGAACAATTGGAAGCAAACTCACATAGAAGGAGTAGACGGCAGGAAATAATCAAACTTAGAGCTGAAATCAATACAATTGGAACTAAAAGAACAATACAAAGAATCAATGAAACAAAGAGTTGATTCTTTGAGAAGACAGATAAACCTTTATCCAAACTAACCAAAAAGCAGAGAGAGTATCCAACTCAACAAAATCAGAAATGAAAAGGGGGCATAACAACAGACTCCTATGAAATTGAGAGAATTATCGGGTCATACTCCACAAAAATGGAAAACCTAGGAGAAATGGACAGCTTTTTGGACAGGTACCATTTACCAAAATTAAAACAAGATCAGATTAAATACCTAAACTGACCTATAACCCTAAAGGAAATTGAAGCTGTCATTAAAAGCCTCCCAAATAAAAAAAGCCCAGGTCCAGATAATTCCAGGGCAGAGTTCTACCAGACATTCAAAGATGAGCTACTACCAATACTCTTCAAACTGTTTCTCACAGTAGAAATTGAAGGAATATTGCCAAACTCTTTTTATGAGGCCACAATTACCCAAATACCCAAGCCACTCAAAGATGCAATGAAGAAGGAAAATTACAGACCAATTTACCTCATGAATATTGATGCTAAAATTCTCAACAAAATTCTGGTAAACCGTATACCACAACATATAAAAAATATCATCCACCATGATCAAGTAGACTTCATCCGAGGAATGCACGGATGGTTCAACATATGAAAAACTGTAAATGTCATCCATCATATAAACAAACTGAGGGAGAAAAACCACATATCGTATCCTTAGATGCTGAACAAGCCTTTGACAAAATCCAACACTCCTTAATGATAAAAGCTCTGGAGGGATCAGGAATACAGGAACAATATCTACATATAATAAAGACGATTTACAAGAAGCTGACAGCCAACATCAAACTTAATGGAGAAAAACTCAAAGAAATCCCACTAAAATCAGGAACTAGTCAAGGGTGTCCTCTCTCCCCTTATCTATTCAATATAGTTCTCAAAGATTTAGCTAAAGCAAGAAAGGAATGAAAAGAGATTAAGGGCATACAAATTGGAAAAGAAGAAGTGAAGCTATCTCTATTTGCAGATGATATGATTGTATACATAAGTGACCCACAAAATTCTTCCAAGGAACTACTACAGCTGATAAACACCTTCAGCAATGTAGCAGGATACAAGATAAACTCAAAGAAATCAGTAGCCCTTCTATACACTAAAGAGAGAAGAGCTGAAAAAGAAATAAGGGAAACATTACCCTTCATAATAGCTGCTAATAGTATTAAATACCTTGGAGTAACTATAACCAAAGAAGTAACAGACCTATTTGACAAAAATTTTAAATCACTGAAGAAAGAAATTGAAGAGGATATCAGAAAATGGAAAGATCTCCCATGTTCCTGGATTGGTAGGATCAACATAGTAAAAATGGCAATTCTACCAAAGGCAATCTACAGATTCAATGCACTGCCCATCAAAATCCCAATACAATATTTTTTGGACCTTAAAAGAACAATACTCAATTTCATTTGGAATAACAGGAAAGCCAGGATTGCCAAAACAATTTTATTCAACAAAAGAACCTCAGGAGGCATCATCATTCCCCACTTCAAGTTATACTATAGAGCTACAGTAATAAAAACAGCCTGGTACTAGCATGAAAATAGACTTGTAAATCAATGGAATTCATGTGAAGATCCTGATATAAACCCAAAAACCTATGAACACCTGATCTTTGACCAAGAGCCCCAAAATACTCAGTGGAAAAAAGATATTATCTTTAACAAATGGTGTTGGCATAGCTGGATGGTAGTATGTAGAAAAATGCAAAAGACCAAAGCCTATCAACTCTGGACAAAACTCAGATCCAAGTGGATCAAAGACCTCAACATAAACCCAGCCACACTGAACCTGATAGAAAAGAAATTGGGAAATACCCTCCAAAGCATTGGCACAGAGGACCACTTCCTAAATATAACATCAGTAGCAGAGACACTAAGAACAACAATTAATAAGTGGGACCTCCTGAAACAGAGAAACCAAGGACAATGTCAATAAGACAAAATGACGGCCTTCAGAATGGGAAAAGATTTTTCACCAACCCTACAAATGATAGGGGAGTGATCTCTAAAATATATAGAGAACTCAAGAAACTAGAGCAGAAAACCTTGAATTACCCAATCAAAAAATGGGGTTCAGAACTAAAAAGAGAATTCTCAGCAGAAAAATTATGAATGACTGAAAGGCACTTGAAAAAGTGTTCAACATCTTTAGCCATCAGAGAAATGCAAATCAGAACAGCTTTGAGATATCACCTTACACCTGTCAGATTGGCTGAGATTAAAAACACAGATGGCAGCCTGTGCTGGAGAGGTTGGGGAGCAAGAGGAACACTCCTCCATTGTTGGTGGGAGTGTCTTCTTGTTCAGCCACTCTGGAATGCCGTATGGCAATTTCTCAGAAAATTGGGAATCAATCTCCCCAAAGACCCAACAATACCACTTCTGGGCTTATACCCTAAAGATGCACATTCGTACTCCAAAGGCATTAGTTCAGCTATGTTCATAGCAGCATTATTCGTAATAGCAAGAACCTGGAAACAACCTAGATGCCCCTCAACTGAAGAATAGATTAACAAACTATGGTACATTTACACAGTGGAGTACTACTCAGCAGTTAGACAAAATGATATCCTAAAATTTGCAGGCAAATGAATGGATTTGGAGAATATCCTCCTGAGCAAGGTCTCACAAACTCAGAAATATAAACAGGGGATGTACTCACTCATTGGTGGACCCTAAACAAGAAAAAGCTAAGCATGTCCAAGCTGCAAACCACAACCACTAAACAGCTTGGGATCTGAAACACCTTGGATCGGCACCTTGGAGCTCATTCCCTCCAGAGAAACACCTGATTCAGTCTTGATGTGGGAGTGAGAAAAGCAGATCTGCCTGGAATGGATGTTGAACTAAGCCACCCTGGGACCTTGGGACCTCCTGCCCTTGCTGGGGAGGAGATGAACTGATGGAGAGCAGAGTGAGTGACTGGGAGGGGTGGAAGTGGGAAGAGAGCCTGAACAAGGGGATACATGGATAAAATATATGACTTTTTTCATCATAAAAAAATAAATAAAAAATAAAAGCAACATTGTCAACTTAAAAAAAACAAGAAAGTTAGAGCATGGTAAGTGGGAATAGAGAGGATTGACAGATCCTGTCATCAAGTTGGCAAGGACAGAGATGCTGCTAAACATCCTACTATTGGCAAGATAAACACATAGTAGGAAAAGCATCTTACTGTTCATAAGAGTGTCACTGTTCTAAAATGTTAGTGATGCCAAAAATTTAGAAACATTACCCTAATGAAACACGTACTTATCTAAGATGACTTAAAGGAGACACATATATTCATGATCCTTTTTTCCCCAGAATTTACATGAAGATGTTTAGGCCTAAGTCACACTTCCCTTGTTCAGGAACAAAAGAAAACACAAGGTTGAAGATGGCATAATGAAGGTGGACACTGACTCTACACAGAAGCAGAAGGAAAGAAGCTAAGAGAAGGAAAAGATTCTTTATTTAATATTCATGAATGGGTACTCTTAGTGACAGTCTTTTTTATTTTATACATTTTATTAATTAATTAATTGTTACTATCCTGATTACAGTTTCCCCTTTGTCCCTCCTCTCCTACCAGTGCCCCCCAACCCCCCTCTTAACTTCCCATCCACTCCTCCATTCTTTTCAGAAAAGTATAGACTTCCAATGTATATCAGCCAGCCATGGATTATCAAGTTGCAGTAAGACTAGGCACCTTCTCTCCTTTTATGGCTGGATGAGGCAACCCAGGAAGAGGAAAATGTTCCAAGAGCAGGATACAGAGTCAGAGACAGCCCCTGCTCCCAACGTTAGGAGATTTACAATAAGACAGAACTACACAACTGTAACATGTGCAGAGGGCCTAGGTCAGTTTAGTGCAAGTTCTCTGATTAGTGGTTCAGTCTCTGTATGTCCCTGTGAGTTGATTCTGTGGGTTTTCTTGTGGCATCCTAGGTCCCTCTCACTCCCATTATACTTCCTCTCTCTCTTGAGATCTAAGATAAAAGCAAAAATGACTGGCAACAGACATCTTAATGGCATATAAGGACTGCAGTATTCATGCAATATAATCCATAAGCCCTCCTAGCAAACAGTTGTAAAATGACATAGAGTTTTATTATGTCTCCGAAGATGATAAAATTGGGCCACTAAAGATTACAAACCTCAAAAATCTACTTAACAAAAATTTTGAACATTTGTCATATACCACTTGTCTTTTTGAGATACAAGCAAAGCAAAGATACCTGCTTTGTGTGGTTCCCACTTAATAAAGCTTAGACATAAGATATATTTATTTATATATGTGTTTGAGTGCATACAGTATATCACACAATTATGTATATGTGTATGTTTATTTATTTATCACCGTACATATATGTACTTAAATTTAAGAATATTTTGAGTGTGTGGGAAGGTTACACACAGGGCTGTAAGTACATAGGTAAGTTGTATGTGTGTGGAGATCAAAGGACAACCTCAGATTTCAATTCACAGATACCTTTCACCATCTGTTTGAGACAGAGTTTCTCACTGATGTGAAATTACACCATTTAGGTGAGGTTAGTTAGCCCACAAGACTGCAGGGATCCTTTCTGTTGCTGACCAACTTTTTATGTGGATTCTGGAGATTGAATTGAGGCCCTCACACATGCAAGGTAAACATATCACTGACTGAGCCATATCCTTAGCTCAAAACACAAGAATTATTGAATGTTTTAATATGTGCAATTATGGTAAACAGATTTAGTTCCTTTGTCTAAAATAGTGAGTTAAGGGGATGGGAAGATGGTAGTAGGTAAAGTATGTGCTGTGGAAGCATTGCAACCGAGTTTAAAGTCCCAGTACCCACATAAAGGTAGGTGTAATACAGACACACACACACACACACACACACACACACACACACACACATTCCAGTGTCCCTAGCACAGGAAGTAGAGACTGAAGAGGGTCCCTGGGCATTTCTCTCTAGCCAGCATCTACAACACTGCAAAGGCAAGCCAAGTAAAACTCTGGGAATCCAAGGGCAGCCTAGTCTACATAACATGTTCCAGGCTAGCCAGAGATATATAGTGAGATCCTATCTTAAGAAATAAAAAGGGAATGGAAAAGAGAAGAAAGGGGGGAAAAGTCTAACACATTCTAGTCCAGGTAAAAAACAAAGATGAATGGGAAGATAGTCTGTAACTGGCCAGAACTTAGAAAGAAGATCCACAGTGAGAAGGGACAGCTTTGGAGAAGCCTGCTGTGACTATCTGAGTCATGAATGTCAATATTTGAACATTCAGTTCAAGTCTGCATGACAGTTGAAAATATGTCTATTTGCTCTGGCTTCTCTCAGATTACTCCCTAAAATGGCACCAATCCTCCCTTTGATAACTCCGGTCTAATATACTCAACAGCAGCTGCTTCTGCCTTGGAAAGAGAAAGGCAGATAAATATTTCCCTCTTTACAATCTCCTGAAAGTCTATCCCACAGAGGCAGCAATATCTATTGGGGGATTTGCTGATTTTCTACTTCCTCTTATTTTTCTGATAGAATTTTATACTTATTCAAATACCCATTGGAATTCAGCTTATCCTTGTAACCTGTAGCGCAAATGACTTGCAGGAAGGGGCTATGCTTAACTCCACTTCCCATGGCAGCAGCAACACAATATCTGGCATCCATAATATGAGGGCTACAGCATGAGCGACTGGCTCCCCTAAGCTTTCAAATAGGAGAGGATGGTAACCCAGGGAATCATGAGAAAACAGGGTGTTAAGAGATTATGGAGCATCTGTTCTATGCAGAAATGGAGGAAAAGCGCCTCTCAGTTCACTGCCCCTTTCCATTGTCCTCCAAACTTTAGTAGTTACAGAATTTCTTCCACCTGCTCATCCCCCTAGTATTTTCTTTTCAAGGTATTTCTGACAGCGCATGTTCTGTGTTGAATGTGTCTCCCAGCTCTCTTCTCCCTTATCTCACATCTCTTATCTTTTCTGTGTCTCTTCTCTTTCCTATTCATCTTCCCATTCATCCCCTTTGTTACTCAAAGGCTTCCAAGCCCAAGCCCCACAGAGATACAGAGCATTATTAATTTTACCATTGTTCACAATACTCAAGTTATGGACCAGTGTAGATGCCCAACAACAGAGGATGTGTGATATGTAGGATATGTGATTAATATCCTACACACATACATGTTATACATATATATACACAGATATGCATACATACACACACAGTAAGTTACATTTCTCAGCAACAAAAGAGAATGAAGTTATGTTGTTTGTGGGAGACAATCATATTAACCAAATTAACTTTTTTAGAAAAATCAATCTGCTTTCTCTCATCTATAGTTCCTAGAGTTTACATAGCCCCACCTCAACTTCTGTAGTCTATTAATCAAGGATTTTTTTGTTTCTCTCTATTTCTAAAAGCTAAAAGATGCATTTGTGACTACACTTGAACTCACAAGGCTGAAGGGATTCTAAGAGAAGCAGAGGAGATCCCTTTGTAGTCCACTGATATCCCTCAGTCCCCCTGACTTTGTTTCCAATTTTCTAGGGAGTTTCTCCAGACCAGCAGCTTCAGCATCCCTAGAAGCCATCAGCAATGAGCTAGCATTCCCAGTGGTTGTGAAGAGTGGGCTGAGAACAAAGGTAAGCTGAGGAAACTATATTACATCCTTGCTTCCTTGTATTTTATACCCATAGTTAATTACAGCGCTTTGCAAACTGAACAGACAAGGTAATGAAGCCCCTCTAATAGAGGGCTTCTACATCCTAACAAAGAAGGCAGGAGAGTAAAAGACTGCTTCCACCACCTCCTACCTCCAATAAATCTCATGAATTCTAAGGTTTCCACCTAAATGGGCTGACTGTACCCATAAAAGAGCTCTCAGAGAGCATCACTCAAGTTACACTAATTACTGTCTTTAGTTCCATTTCCAAGACTCCTCACACTGTAGAAGATTCAGCAGGCATCTTCAAGTTCAGTCCTTGATGTCATCAATGATAAAATCACTATTGTGATTTAAGGTGCTGAAATGAGGAATCCATATAACTAAACCAAATCTATGAAGTGCTTATGTTTCCTTTATGATTTAATGCATGGCTCAGAAGGTCAAGTTCAAATCTTAATGTTTCTTAAGGAAGGTCTACCTTTTTAAACTTCTACTAAATCTACCCACAAAGCCAGGGTTCTCCAATGAGCAAATAACAGTGAAAAAAGTAATTTAATTGTTGAAATGAGAAGTAATGCATGGTAACAGAAACTGTTTGGAAAAATAATTTTAAAAATTAGCCCAGGATGGGGGCTGAATGCTTTACTACATCTCTGTAGATTACAAAGAGATGTGGGGATAACATCTTAAACTGACCAAGAAATGAACTTAGCAGAGCCTAGTCCAGTATTTTCTTATAATATAGGCTAGACTGAAAAACACTACAAACACATGTAGTCATGGTTCACAATATAAATTTTGTTTTTATCTAATGTTATGAAGTCCACTAATTTAAATCACATTATACCCATTAGGTTTTTCTCAGTTTCTCTTCAACCATTTTTGGAAAAAGTACACACATTATCATTACCTGGTTTGAAGTTTACAATATGTCTTCTCTCCAAAAGAGCCATTCAGGTCCCCTGTTTTGCAGGACAATACAGTTCTGTGGGTGAAAAAGTTTTGCCTTCCGCCTTTAGTAACATTCCTGAGCCTGGATTCTAAAACATACAAATGGAGAATTTTGTAGTGTACTTCACAGGGTGTCATGGCATTCACTAATGGCAAATAAAAGCATGTAGCCCTGTCCCTGGTTTTAAAAGAAGTAAATAGATGGTGTCTTTCCTTTCAGCTTTTATTCAGGAAAATGCTATTTTCTCCTATGCTTGGTTCCCCATTAAAGAGACAAGATCATCTCTCACTTGCTACAAAGAGTAGGGACAGGGTGACATTGTTACTCTCTCACCAAGTTAATGAAGGATTATACCCCAACCCCTCTCTGTGGTCAGCACAGCTTGATTATGGAAAAATCTGAAAATAACTAAGAGCACTAAGAATCAGTTTGGTTACAAAAGCAATTTTCTCCAGTTGTTATGAGTGAGGGCAGCTATACATCACTCTAACCATTAGCATTTATACTGCTTTTAAAAGATGATAACATATGGGAGAAAGGAGGGAGTATCCAATAAGAAATGGTACCCCAGGACAGAAGAGAAACTGTTCCCAAAATCACCACTGTGTTTGGATAGATGCAATGTTTTCACACCAAAAGAGGACTGAAGAAGCAGTTTGTAACACCCCCTTGTCTCATGGAGAAGCCCTTGAAATCAAGATAGAAATACTTATCTCTTGGAATTAATATCTAATCATTAACTTCACTTGACTTTTCTTGGAAAATAGAGAGGAAGCTTAATTATTTTGTAATTCAAAACATAAAACCCAATCGGATGCTCAGGGTTGCTGATGGTCTCTTGGCTTTAAATCTCAATGACATTTGCTGTATCTCTGAGCAATTTCAGATAAGCTAAAGCAACAGCTGGGGTCTCCCCAGCTGCAGCCGCCTGATGTCCTTGCCTCATCTGACAGAAAGCCCATGGGTCTGGATCCAAGAATCCAAATAGAAAATATTTTTCACTCCCAAGGACACATAATCTGAGCTATGTCAAAGCCAGACCCTTCGTGGGATTCTTACATGATCATTGCTTCCTGGAGGTAAACCGAGGTCATTCAAGAGATGTCCTATGCAATTTATTGAGAAGAGCTTTGTGTTTTCAGTAGTTATTACCCTTTAGGATGAAATGCTCATGGTCAAAAGAGATAAGCTGTTAGGCCTGGCAGAGAGGCTTTGGCATGAGTCAGGGTGTCAGTGCAATGTCAGAATTATAGTGGGTGCCCAAGGCAGAAATGCATCCCACAAAATAAAATGATGGCTTTGTGAGCAAAGGCACTTATCTCCAAACTTAACAGTATGAATGAGAGCCCTATAACAGAGATGTGCAATAAGAGAACTGACTCTCACAGCTGTCCTCTGACATCTACTCATGTGTTATGTATACACACACCCCAAATAAATACATATATTAAAATATGATACATGATTCTATTTCTTAATTAAACAACCTAATTTTTAGCTTCATTCGTTCTTTATTTCTTTTTTTCTATATACAGGGTAGAAGGCAACTGTGCATATGTGATTCAAGAATGGCGATTCTGTGACGCAACCTCAGCTCTCAAAAGGTGGAGGAGGGAGGATCGGGGTGCAGGGCCATCTTCACCCAGATAACAAGTGAGAGGCCGGCTTGAGCTAGATGAGAGCCTGTCTTGAAAATCAGAACAGAAATAAATGCAAAGGAACACATTTTGGACAATTTCCTTAAGAAGTCTACCAAATAGGTACAACTGGCCATGTGTAAGAAAAAAGAGAAAAAGAGAAAAGAGAAGGAAGGAGGAGGAGGAGGAGGAGGAGGAAGATGTGATATGGCAGATTTAGTGAGATGTTAACTAAATCTAGATAAATATTGATAATGTCTGAAATTATATGATATTGCTAAAAATGATCAAAATTTCATTAAGAGAAACATGTGACAGAGTTATAATAAGAATATTAACATCCAAAACCTAAATTGCCAGTGATATCAGCAAAATAGGAGTTCATATTGAGAAAAGAACCAGCTTTTGAGACAAGAGGCTAAGGATCTCATCTTGTTCAAAAAGAAAAGCCATTAACGTTAATAATTCATCTTCTGATAGGCAATATAAACATTTCTGTTAAATACCTGAGCAGCCACAACCAATATCTACACTGAATGTAGAATTTAAAATCACCCTGGGAGCAAAGAAGAAACAAAAATTTGTATGTGAATAATAAGGGAAATAGCACAAAAGAAATAAAATTTTTAAAAGATATGCATGATAGTCATAAAGTTCCTAAAGGACAAGACAGAACAGAAATGAAAACAGACACAAATAAATACACTGTATCTATTAAAAACAAAATGTGTAGTGTATGTCATACTGTAATTAAGATTTTCAAAAATGTATGAAGTGAAATGGTATATAATGTTAAAAATAAAGCCTAGGGAAAGTAATGTCAGGAAAATAAAACAAAAAGAAGTTAGAAATGATAACATAAATTTTAGTTATGTAAATGTAATGTGTTAAAAAAAAGTCTTTGCTGGATACTCTTGTATCAAAGCATACAAGCAGCCAGCAAATATGAAAAGTGCCTTAGCCTCTTGTGTTTTAAGACATTCAAAACACAGTAATGAAGAGATGATGTAGCTATTCATCTATCAGATTGGCAAAGACAGAACTGTATAAGAATATTCATTCATTGCCAAGAGGGAATCAAGCCCACTCTAAAACATCATTTTGGCAACTACAGACTGAAACAAAAATTTTAGGACAGCAATTTGGCAGTAGTGCAATTCTTTTGAAACATACATTTTGGTCCAGTGTTTTTTTCTAGATATTCTCCCTACAGAAGGTGTAGGAATGCATTCATGTAGATACTCTTTGCTGCAGTTTTTAAGAAAACGAGGAAAGCAGTACATACATTCAATGACATGAGACATTGAGAAAAGTATTTGTATTTTCCAAAACTAAGATCTTCAAATTCTTTTAAAGAATAGAGTATGTCTTTCTAAAATTATGTAGAAAGATATAGATGGCACATATGAAGTGAAAACAGCTAAGTTTATAAAAATGCATTTAAATTGTGATTACCTTCATAATTTTAATGGTAGACTGTGGGTGGCAACCACTAATTACACCTTTATAGATTTACCAGTTAAGGGAACAGATCTGCTGCATTTTTCTCTTTTATTTATTTTTTTATTTAAAAGGTTTTTTTTTTTTTTTTTTTTTTTTTTTTTTTTTTTTTTTTTTTTTTTTTTTTTTTTTACTTACCAGCCACTTCTCCCTGTCCCTCCCCTCTTCCCATCCACTCCTCAGAGACGGTAAGGACTCCAAGGGGAAGTCAATACAGTCTGCTATATCCAGTTAAGATAGGACCAAGCCCCTCCTCCCAGTATCAAGGCTGAGCAAGGTATCCCTCCGTAGGGAATGAACTCCAAAAAGCCAGTCCACTAAATCTCAAATGGGCAAGATTGTAAACATATGTTGTATCTTCTCAAGGCCTCTCAACTTCATAGCTATGAATGGTACCAGAAAATAAGGCAGAGTGGTGGTGGTGTGTAAGAATGTGGGGAGAGCTGCTCAAGTCTACTGCCAATGACAAGGCAGAGCGAGGCTCTGTTAACAACATCTGCAATTTTGGTTGTATCATAGAGTACTCTTCTTAACTATCCATCTCTACACAGTCTCAGGATCACACATCCACAGCCATATTTTTACTTTCTCTGATTCGGATGTCCCAAAGTTCAGTGTTAGTTGGATGTTCTTCATAGTCAAATGCTCAGTTCTCATCCCCCAAACCACCACATTTTCCAGAGTGGCTGAGCTACAGTATGTATGCCCCTGATTCTCATTCTATTCTGTAATCCAAGATGAACTATAGCGATCTGGCCACCAATCCAGAGGACACCTAAGCCACCTCTTCTCAGAGGTCCTTGATGTCTGTACTCCAGTAGATCTGAGAATTTCAATTCATCAGAGAATGTATATCAATACTAGGTTATGAAAATAAAAGTATCCACATTTTGGACTTTCTCTTTTTTTTTTCTCAGAAGCTTAATTTAATAAAATTCTTATAAAACTTTTACTAATATTTAATATTGGGACAGTGACAATATTAACAAACAGATTAGCATTTATTTTCCATGCCCTGAAAAAGCTATCATCTCCAAAAGTCCAAATTTGTACTTTTACATATCAGTGTTCTCTAAATAGCTAGTATTCTACTTAAGTCTTGATTTTTATAAAAAACATGAACTCAGTTTACAAAACCATTTAGCATCATTTGTATGTACCTTTCTTTCAGGTACATTTACATATCTAATACAGTTCATTTAAATAACGTTTCTTTAAAATATTTTTAGTCTTTAAAATATGTTGGTCTTGAGCCATAGAAGAGGCTAACACAGAGATTTGTATATATAAACACATAGACCTTTGTTATAATAGAGGTCCATTTCTCAAGTCTATTTGGTTCTAATGAACAAACTGAGTTATTACTGTTGATTTTTTACAGGGATGATGTCATACTGGTTTAATTACCATGGGTTTTTTAGGTATGCTGTGATAAGGGAGGATAATATTCATTAAATTATTTTTCTACTTTCAAATGTTCTTGCTTAGTTTGTCCATTTAATATGTTTGTGGAACTTTTATAGCTGCTTGCTAAGTTTAATTAAATACTATGCTGGAACTTTAACTTGACATTTCACTCAATTTTTTAAATAACTTTTTAAGTAGTTGGAGCATCTGCAATATTAATTCATTCAATCGTACAGGGGCAAGGTATGTCTCCATACTTACCCTGCCCATATTCCCAGTCTCAGTTGTCTTTTAATGGTGAATATATCCTGTTAAATGTTACTTAGTTTTGTTATTATGTGTGGTGCCATCCACCCATCTATTTCCTAACTAGGAAAATGATGGACTATTGCATGTCACTACTATAACCAGTTACTGTAGAAGCTCCACTAGCATTTTATGTTTTAGATATTTTCTTCATGATGCAAATCTCCCTGTTTTCTACAGATTTTAATAAGTTATTTTCTTTATATCATGTCAGCTCTAACTTCTAACACTTCATGGAGTGGTATTAATTACAAAGGGCATTCCTGCCTTATCTCTGGTTTTCCAATTGTGTCCAACTGGAAATAACGCAATTAAAATTTCCCTTCATTTCTCCTCTTCCCAGAAGCATGAAGCCACAGGCTGTTGGTTATGCTATAACTGCTCAAGGAAAGTTCTAGAAATGAATCCAGTGTTTTGTTGCATGACCCTTCAAATGCTCAGTTTTACTGGGGGTTCTTTATTCCTTAGTTGAAATTAAAGCATAAAGATGAATCACACATAAGAAATGGTTAGTGCCTCCAATTAAAAAGAGGAAAGAATTTTTCTCAGAATACACAGGTGGTTTTTGTGTACAGCATGATGAACAGACATGATCTAGGACCACATCTGCCCCTACAGGACCTTGATAATGAAAATAGGACTCCTAACAACATAGGTCATGCTGACTTTTCAGGCTTTCTGTAATTGTTAGGCTGGGTGCTGTAATTTTCTGACACAGGGTGTTATCAACCCAAAAAAGCTGTTTTCTATTCTTAGTTTGATGAGGCTTTTTAAAATCAGGAATGAATACTAAAATGCCATCAAAACCCTTATGGCACCTACTGAGAAGATATTATAATGTGTTTGTTTTTTCAATTAATATGTTAATCTAGAGTAATAGATTCCAAGTGTTAAATCATTCTTGTGATGCCGGGATAAGCCATACTTGGAATATGGTTATTCTATCCCTGCAGTTAATTTGAAAATATCCTGCTCATTTATTTCTTACACTCCTGTGCACAAATGAAATGAAGCTACAGTTTTCTTTGCACTTCTCCAATCAGGTTTATAGACTTCACAGTCACATAGGAGGAGTTAAGAGACACCCCATATTTTTCCACTTGGATCTTTTAAATACCATTACTTGAGGCCGGTGGTCTCATTTAAGTGATAAATCAGTAAATGCATTTTCTGTTTCTGCTTGATTCTTGCCATCTTTGGGCTTTCTGTCTTGGTGAAATGATGGCCACTGATCTAGGTTAATGAGAATTCTGTTTATCTTCTATTTCTTTTACTAACATACAACAATTCTAAATATGCCTACAGATAAGTCTAGTTCTCACCCATCATCAAAGAAATTTCTCTTTGCATCATAAGACTACAACAGAAAACAACAGCTCAAAATATAGAAAATAAATTATCATGGGGTTCCCAGCCCCAACTACAACATGACTCGTGCATCCAAAGCCCAGAGAACATTGAGGAAGAGAAAGCAGAAAGCCAGATGGTAGGGGAGGGTGCTGTGAGATTATGTCTCCAGAAATGACAGAGAAGCTTCATCATGATACTACAACTAAGTGGTTGCCTAAACAAAACATCTAAAATACCACACCAATAGGCATGGTGCCTCAGCCATAGACAAAGAGCTACAGGGAACTAGGCAATGCTGAGAGTTGGAGAATAAGTCCCTCCCAGGAGTGAGCTCCTCATTGGCTTATTCATTTCCAACTGGTTAGCTCTAAACTCATATACACACAAAGCAGTGGATGGAGATAGCCATATATAGGGGAGGGCAGTGGTGAGGGCAACTGCCAAGTTCAGGGGCATCAGATGGCATTGACACTGATACACACAATGACTCCTGAAGACGCAGCCCTCAGGTCACTTCCCTGATGCATAGCCTCAGCTCCTTTGTTTCTTGTTTCAGTTCTTCAGCATACTCTCAGTCCCATCAACTCTGCATTTCTTTCAGTAAATTTCTTTGCTGTTCAAAAGAATAATATTAGCTTTTGTTGCTTGTACTCATGGAGTACCTTTATTAGCAATTTATAATGTCATGCTATAGAGCTAGAAAATATAGTTTATAAAGTTCCTGCTTTATGAAATATATGAGTATTTTTATTCTTTGATTTAAAAGAATCCATTTTTATTAACAATAATTTTTTTCACTTTCAGTTTACTAGACACCAGAGTTTAGGCACCAAACTTTTCGTCTATAACTCCAGATTTCTGTTTAGTGCTGTTGTCTTGTTAGTTTCTGACATATGTAGATCTAAGGTTATAGTCTTTGTCATAAATCAGACCCAGTCCTGACCATTTCATTAGTGCATTCCCAGATGTTAGCATCTGTAGGCATTTCTCTTAAGCTTGTTCCTCCTGAGAATAATTATATAGCTTCTTGCCAAGGGAGACAGAAGGCTGCCTGCCAATATGCTAGCTGCAGAGTATCTAAACAGAGCCAAGAATATTCCCAATAGACATGTATTTTCTCTGCAGCTCCTACTTCATATATATTGCTTAACCTCTGGCATGGGAAATACCATTTTGACCTGCCCTGATGTACCAGTCTCTGTCTTCTGAAGTGATAGGAAGATAGCCATGCAGTTTTCCATGGTGGGAGGTAGAGTGCTAAGATTCACAATCCATTGTACAGTTTGTGCCTCCTGATTTTTCTTACATCCCTTGTTGCCTTCTACCCAGATGGTCAATGACCTTTCTTTTCATTCACATTTTCTCTATATCCCTTAGGTGTCTGGGCCTCCAACAGGTGAAACGGCAACAGTCACACAGTTTTTATCTTTTACTTCAAATATGTGTCTCTATAGTCCTCCCTCAACATTCTCATTCTCTTTCTCTCTCTCTCTCTCTCTCTCTCTCTCTCTCTCTCTCTCTCTCTCTCTCTTCCCTCTCTTTTGCCTTGTTTGTATATATGTGTATATGTGTGTGCATGTGTGAATATATGTGCATGTGTATAGATGAATGAGTGTTTTGAGAAGGTGTGCATGGGTGTGAGTGTGTGTGTGTGTGTGATAAATACCATGCTTTGGTTTCCTGTTCTCCCCTTTCTGGCTTTCTTTTGTTTTTTTTTTTAAGGTTTATTTACTATGTATACAGTATACAGAAGAGGGCACCAGATGTCATCATAGATGGTTGTGAGCCACCATGTGGTTGCTGGGAATTGAACTCAGGACCTCTGGAAGAACAGTCAGTGCTCTTAACCTCTGAGCCATCTCTCCAGCCCCTCTGGCTTTCTTTTGTAATGATAATAATTTTAATTTTCATATAATGGTTCCCTTTATCATAGGCAGAACTGCATACAGAATATAAGTGCACATAATACAGTTCAAAATATAAGGAACACAATCCTCACATGGCAACATTAGCCTTGGGTGACCCTGTGATTACCTCCAAAAACTTTGTGAACAGAGCATCCATCTTTCTTACTCCATTGCCCCGACTCTATTCTAGGTATTTATTAGTCTTCATTGCATTTAAATTACAGAGCTCAAACAGAAAGTCATAGAATTTTTGGCCTCTGAAAGTGCTGGAGGAATTGATGGCTTCCACAGTTGCTACAAATTAATGCAGGGAGCCTGAAGGGAATCACAAAGATGAAACTCCAAATTCTGCACACAAATGACTCTCACATTGTAGAGTTGTAGTTGTAGTTAAAAAAAAATGGTGAATGTATGAAATCCTTAAAAAAAATGACTGTTTTTCCCTAAACTTTGTTTAGAAACATTACTCTTAGATCCAGTCAGATAGATTAAGTGGTCTACATTTCAAGAAAATAATTCTTATGCCTGTAATAGTAGAAAGAAAGAAATAGAGAAAGAAAGAAAAATAGAAGAAAAAGAGAGAAAAGGAAGAAGGAAGGAAGAGAGGAAGGAAGGGGAAAAAGAGACGGGAGGGAGGATGGGGGAAGAGGAGAGGGGCTACAGGGGGAGGCAAACTCTCGGGAGAAGGAAAGCAGAGCATAGAGTTATACTTTAGAAATAATGGGAGCTGTCATAACCACCTTCTCAGAAACTGTGGGGGCCATGAACCGTGGAATTTGGTCTTTTTTTGGTGCTGGAAGAATTGTCAACCTAGAATTCTACATCTAGGCATTTCAAACATAAAACAATGTAATTTATTTTAATGTCAAATCTTAAGACATTTTATTTCTGTAATCTCTATAAAACATATTCTAAGAGAATCTGTCTGACAAAGGTGAAGTGTTATCAGTTCAAAATTTAAATGGGCAGGCAAAATTTAAAAATTAGTAGAAACACTAAATATGTATAGAAACAAAGAGACCAAATTTCTTCCTTTTTTTCCTTTTTTTAAAAAGCCAATTGAGGACCTTAGTCTCACTAAAACTTATTATGCCATATGTGGTCCATATCCATGGGAGGCCTGCTCTTTTACAAATAGAAATGGAGGAAAAGTAGATGGTAGGACAGAGGAACAGAAGGAGATGAGGAGGGAAATCTCTGGTGTGAATGTAATAATAATAATAATAATAATAATAATAATAAGCTTTTGAAAAGCTAATTGATTGAATTTGTCTGCTTGTTATAGACAGGGGCACACTGTGTAACTTGACTGTCCTGGAATTCACTATGTTGCCCAATCTGGCCTCTAACTTGAAATCATCCTTTTGTTCAGCCTCTTAAATGCTAGTAATACAGGTTTTGGCATCATTCCAGGAAATTTGTTGATTCTCTGAAGCCTAAAGTAATAATATTTATAGAGTTTATCTTATGCAGCAGCATGATACATGATAAAAGCAGCATAAAAGACAGGAAAGGATAACCAGAAACCCTGCTAAAGGACTCAAGTGAAATGAGGTTGTACGATTTCAAGGTAATCATGAATTAAGGATGCATGCTCTGAATATACACAAAATAAACCTATGGAGTTTCTGAGAAAATCAACAGACCCACCTAAAACCTATGGTGTCACCCAGTAATACTCAGAACCCTCATGGTATTCACATGGCCAACAAGCCTGGCTCCTTCTTCCAAGCACAAAGCTGTGGCTTAAAGTTCTCATTCTCATAGTCTAGTCACAGCTTCTGTAGCTGCAATTCCACCACTTCTCACTAAAACTCAACCCGGTACTCCATTAACCACAAACTATAAGCCTTAGCAGCCTCCATGTGCCATTACATCCGCTACCGTGCAAAAAGCAAAAAGTGTGAGAAGATGCAAGAGTCTACCTGAATAGAAAATGATGTCCCAGGAGAGACATCACAGGGGCAGAAACACCACAGAGAGCACCTTTGTAAGATATTGACAAACCAAGACATCAGCCTGAAGCTGCTACACAAGATCCTTCCTTACTGGAGCAATGTTTACCCGGAGCATGCAGGAATGAATAGGAATGGCTACAGGCAGATTATATCTACAAAGAAAGGAAGCATGGGTTATATCAAGGATAGTCACAGGTGTTGGCATGCCCAAAGTCTTGGTGGTTTGACCTCAATGCCAGGATGTCCATGCAGCAGAACATGGAACCAAAAAAGAGAATTTCAAAGCCTTGAGGTTTAGAATGTTTTTTCTTGTGGGATTTTAGAATTACCTCGGGCTGTGTATTAACTCTAGAGGAACAAAATCATAGGAACACTGTTTAGAGGAACAATGCTTAGAGCCGAGTTTAATGGCCATTTTAGTAGGAATTTGACGAGAAGAATGCTGAGAGGGAAATATGGATTATTGATGCCCAGCACATCAAAGGAACAAGGGTAGGAATTACCTTTATGACATTCCATCTGAAGAGGTAGCATGGTAGTTAAATAGCATCACTAACGTGAAACCCTATTTTTCCCATAAGGAGTGTGACTCTCCATCCTACAGAAATTCTGATATTCCAGAATCTTAAGTTACTTGTTTTTCAGATACATGGCTGAAGTGGATTTGTCTTATGCTTTGAGGCTCAACAATATTTATTGAGACAAGACTTTGGACTTGGACTTTTGAGATATGCTGGAAACATTTGAGACTTTGGCAATATTAGGATGAAATGAATGTTTTGCATGTGAGGAAGGCATGGCTTTTGATGTCCAAGAGAAGAATCTGAATGTTTTAAATGTCTTTCAAATTTCATGTTTGGAAAACTTAATCCCCAAGGTTATATTCAAGTGATATTATGAAAATAGAACATTTATGAGGATTGTGGCCTAGATGAGTGTCCTTCTAAGGAATGTATCTTAAAGATTTGGTCCCCAGTGACTCTCCTAGTAGCTAGTAGAGCCTTTAGAGTTAGAGACTAGCAGCAGATCCTGGGTCATTGCTAGCATGCTCTTAAAGTTAGTTGTGGAACCTGGCCTGTTCCCTTCTTTTCTGCTTCCTGGCTGATGAGAGAGTAAATTCACCACACTTTCTCACCATGGTTTGCTGCCTCACTGCAGGACCAAGTGAAGCAGACAGTCAGTCTATTTCTGAGTCAATTATCTTGAGAGTTCCTTATAGCCATAGAAATCTCACTAACACAAAAGTAATTTTAATTAAAAATAGTTATGAGGCTAGGGTCCTCATGATGCAGTTAGTGGCTTTCTAATGAGGAAGAGATATTAGAAGAAGCCCTCTTTATGTCATATATCTTTATTTCATATATATTGCATCTAGCCAGGAGAAAAGTCCTTATCAACATCCAAGTGAGCAGTAGCATCCTGTTCATGGAGCTCTGAACTATGATTCAAAATAAACTTCTCTGAGTTATGATTTACCTAATCTGTAGCATGCAGCTATACCAAGAGACAATGAACCAATACAACTTCATGGCTATTATTAAGTTTGCCACGTCAGGATAAGAATCAACTAAAAGTGATGATTCATATTAAACAGAATGTAACCCAACTGGAATTCAACCTAGGAGAGTATCAAAAAAAGCATTTAATAGAAGCTCAAGATGACAAAATTTTCTCCAAGTAGATTAAAATTATTCAGCCACCAGAGCCCTCAATGCTGGTCCTGGCCTTTCTCCCTACATGACCCTTTCATTTAATCAGAATCCTTGTGCTCCAAGGTCAATATTCTTGTCTTGAACAAAATTTCATTTTTAAGGATTTCAAGCACAACAAAAGTTGATCCATGGTAAAGATGAAAGAGCTGCTTAACAGATGCAATGAGAAAATTAAAACAATTGGACACCCTTCCTACAGGGAATGAAACTATTTTCACTAAGACCAATACAAACCAAGAGCTGGCAACATACTGAAATGAAGAATGACAAAGCAAATTCACTCTTACATTTGGAACTTATTTTTTAAAAGCAAAATTACTTTCAAAATAAAGATAATTTTTATTTCTAAATGTCATTTATCTCTTGAGAAAAAAAAAAACACTGCTCTAAAAGTGCCTATGAAATTCTTTAGGGAGTTTTTTGGCATAGAAACACAAATGATATTTTAATGTCAAGGATCTCAATTCTTATGGTTTAATTAATTTCTTCATAAAATGCAATAGAATATCCCTAATTATCACATCTCATTGGACTGTAATATGTGTATCTGTCAGGGCACTAACACACTGATATTAGATGAGATTCTTTGGAGAATTAAGACCAATATGATATATGCATAGCTATATAGACAAAAAATAGTATTTATAAGGAATTGTCTCTTGTGTTTATGGGTGCTTAGACGCCCTCTTAGCTTCAGTAGAAAGATGAAGTTCAGAATTAGTAATGGGGGAGGGGGCTTTAAAAGCCCTGAGATCAAGGGTCTGGAACCAGGAGAGTTACAAGTGTTTGTTCACTTCTGAAAACTGGCAAGCTCAAATCCCAGGAAGAGTCAATGTGTCAGTGTTAGTCTGAAGCAGTCACACAAGAAGAATTTATTCTTTTTAGCTTTTTAATTCTATTTCTTTAACCAAATGCATGGCATGGGCTCATATCTAAGTGATCAGCTTGCTTGTATAAAATAAAATCTCACCCCAAAGTAGCCTCACATACATCGCCCAAAATAATATTTGAACAAAAGCTTGGGTGCCTCATGGTTCAGTTAAGTTGATACATCAAAGTATCCCTCAAAGAACTCCTTAAAGCTAGAAATGGTATTCCTTTTCTGATGTAGGAACATCCAATGACCACTAAAGCCCTGCGACTGGATGAGGAGGCACAACACATTCTCCAGAGTTTCAGATTTTCCAAGAACCTTCAGAAAGAAAAATGAAAGAAATTAGCCCTATACTCAGCTTTCTCCAGCAGAGAACAATATGGAAGTGTAGGTAAAGAATGAATAGGTAGAACCAAACTGTGCTGTAGTATTACCTTAAGACATCAAAACATACTACAGACATTATATAATCATGGCTGGAATCTGTCACCATGTGGATCCATGTGCAGTTCACATAATATGTGAGTCATAAAAATCAATCTACCTTGAAACACATCCATCTACACACATCAAGTAAGGACTCTGAACCCTAATATCTGGCATGAATATATCTTCGTTTTTCTATTTCCATGAGTGATTCTTTCCTCTCACTGAAGGATGCTGTCTTGAAGCTAACCTTCACTTAGCTCTTTGGAAATTATTCTGGTTCTCTTCTATTGGGCTTGTGCTTCCAGATCACAACTTATCACTGGGAGAAATCAGAGCAAGAACTCAAGCTAAAAACGGGAGACAAGGACCAAAGAGGAATATTTTTTTTTAAACTTTATTTACTTATTTATTTGCCTTGGTGTTTGCCTGGAACTGGAACTACAGACAGTTGTGAGCTGCCATGTGGGTGCTGGGAATCGAACCCGGGTCCTCTGGAAGAGCAGACAGTGCTCTTAACCGCTGAGCCATCTCTCCAGCCCCCAAGAGGAATATTTTTTACTGTCACATTCAAAGGCTCCTGTTTAACTAGCCATTTTCCCAGGTAACAGTGCCTCCCACAGTGGGCTGGGCCAACCTATATCAACTAACAATCAAGATAATCTCCCACAGACACCATCACAAGCAAGTCAGATGTGGGCAATCCCACAGCTGAGATTCTTATCTCAAGCAATTCTAGACTGTAACATGATCAGCAAAAATATTCCTTTTGTGACATAAACTATAACTACTTTTTTACATCTGGATATATATAGCTCAGTGGTAAAGCTCTTGCCTATTATGAGTAAGGCCTAGGCTCCATCACAGTACTCAAATAAAAGGGTTTTTTAAGATAAAAGGTATATAAGATTCTAAAAGTTTGCCTGACTTTTATTTTCAATTGGACTGCATTGACTATGGATGTGTTATCCTGTTTGCATATATAGTCTGATCTGTATTACTCTTTAACATATTAGAATAGAATTTTTTTAAAAAAATAATAAAAACAAATCATCATATAATTTTTCCTACTATAATGCTCCCAGGACAGAGAGGATTTTCCTAGTTGAAATTGATGGTTACCTTCAGGGAAAAACTTCTCAACCCTATCATCTTAACTGGAAGTTCTTTAGCCTGAAGTAATGGCATCAGGGAGTTCTGAATTATATTTGATTCTCTATATTATATCCTTTTGAATGTTGAATTTTCATGTTAGATGCTCTGAGGAGTCTGAATAGTGAATGATCTTAACAACACAAGCTACAGTGCGCATCACACTAGAACAATACATAGAAAATCCCACTTGGTTCAAACTCAGAGATGGGTGATATATAATAAATATTCCACACCACAGTAATAATTGTTGTGTTTTTTAAGATGACAAATTTGTAATGCAATGTAAACAACTAACTTTTTATTTCAGTTACTAAGTAGCCAGAATTATGATATAGACTATTGGAAAGACTGCAGACTTTTGACACATTTACATTTCTGCCCTTTCAATTCCAAGGCCAGAAAAGGCTGCATCATCTGCAACCTCTTGATCACACCTATGAGATTGGTCTTCTAAGGTATGAGAGACAGGGAAATTCTAGGCTTTGAGGCACAGCTGAATTCAAAATGAACTATGTGAATTAAACAAAGGAGTAGAGAGTCATGGGCAGGTAAACTCTTCCCATGGGATTTGTCTTGGTGTTGTTCTTAAGATAAAGTCTGGGAAATTTTAACTACCAGTACAAATAGCAGATACATGCAAGTGAACAGGTCATATACAAACATGAAGCCTATCACTCCGGAACAAGTATGGGGACTTTTGCACAATATCAGTGATCACAATCATTTCTTGTCACAGTGACTACTGAAATGCCATTTTATGAGTACACCAGTCATTGCCTTCTGTAGCAACACAGTTGCGATATAAGTATGTATGTTCATATATTTCTGTGTTAATGCAGACATGTACATGCTAGGGTGCTCATGTGGAGGTCAGTGGACAACTTCAGGTGTTGGTTCTCCTTCCTCCTTTGTTGAGTGCACACCCTCTTGTTCACCACTGGATATATCAGGGTAGCTGGTCTAGGAGCATCTGAGAATCTTCCTGTCACTGCCTCGCATCTTTCTGCAGTAGCACTGGGTTTACAGTACACTATCCAGTCACTTCATGTGGATTCTGGGGATCTGAAGTCAGATCCTTATGCTTGTATGATTGCCCAGCAATCACATTACCTGTGTGAGCCATTGCCCAGTTGAAATCCTAGTTCTTAAATGTCCATCTCCCCAGCTGTCTAAATGCCCATGGTATTTAAACATTTCAATGATCAAATAAGAAAAATATACTTTCAATATTTATGATAAAACAGATATTTTTAGAGAAAATAACCTTATATCTGCAATCCCTGCCTCCTGTTTACCCAAAAGTCACAGATGAGTCACACACACACACACACACACACACACACACACACACACACACACACACGAATAATAAATAAATTTCTTTAAAAAGTTAAGCAAATGAAATAAAATGATCATGTTCTAAAATATCAACCTATATGTATGAAGCACATATCATTTTCTCCCCTGTGGCTATTCTCATCTACACAGTGTCTGCAAATACTGAGTTAGTGGATATGGAAAGGAATGCTCACAGAGCCTCTTTCTGGAACCCGAGGGCTATTATAAACAGAAAAATACTAACAAAAAGAACACAGCAATAAATGTATCGGAAAAATACATGCATCTCAAATAAGAGAACTGAGGTGAGAAGGCAGTCACTTGTCAGCCAGCCACATCAGACAATACCTGAATTGAGAGGATCTAAATTTTGACTGCCCTTCAAATGTGTGTGTCTACAAATGACTGAGAAACACACCCTAAGTATTATTAGGACCTATTGCATGAGAATGTTTGGAGCTAAGCAGCCATCAGTGGTGTCATATGCATATTTGTGTTCATGTGTATGTGTGTGTACATGTATGTGTTTGCCTGTGTATGTGTGTGTGCTCATTTGTGTGTGTGTGTGTGTGTGTGTGTGTGTTCATATGCCCACTCTTGACCTGTAGCAGTGATACATCTAGGGGATTATGGCTGGGCATTTGTCATAAGGAAGTAAGAGGTGAGAGGCAAGAGAGTAAAGAAGGAAGGGGCAGACATGCAGGGAAATATGCCAGACTGTGGACATTAAACCCAAGACAGCAAAACATGTGTCATCTCTACAATAGCTCTGTCTGGACAAATGGTGGAATGGAAAAAATGTTGAGAAAAAATTGTTAAGAATGATTTTATTTTTTTCAACCATTTGATGTTGGCCATGCTTGTAAAAACCCCCAAAAAAGGGGGGAGAGAGGGAAGTTTCCTCATTGTGGAAGAGAGCCTGTGCACAAAAGCTTTTCTATAAAATAAAGCTGTCCTATTGAGGTTATGATGACCTCAGTCAAACATCCGTCTCTACAACTGTTGATCAAATGCTATTTTCTGTCTCTACAGTTCAAGATCCTCACATGAGAAAGACTCCGGGGATTGTTCTGTCATGAAATAAGCAATTGCTCCCATCTTAGGGCCTATGGCAATAGATCTATGTTCACAACTGCATGAAAGCCTAAATCAATAGCTCCTGGCCACTCATAGTGGGTCCCACTCAGCATCAATCTCTGTGATCAATCTGTTCTACAAAATGTCAATTGTTTTCCCTCTCTACTTATTTTTATGATATATAAGAATGTAATTACACACATCTACATATACCAGTATATTTACATGTACATAATAGCTTATCTACAAATAGATTTTGATTGCATTTTTCAACAGCTATAAAGGGGCAAAGGCACTGATATCACACAATCTTGATGGTAAAAGGACAGTGTTCTCCTTCTCCTTGCTTTTTACTGGGACAAACATCAGAGAGAGGCATAGTTTAAAGGAAATATTTCTTTTGCACAACTTCCAGGGTGCTCAGTATGGGGTTGCTGGATCCGTTGTTTGTGGGACATGGAGAAGCAGGGTATCATATCAGAACAAAGCTATTTGCCTCGTAGTGGTCAGAGAACAGGGAGAGAGATATAGTTTCTGGCCCCTCCCACCAAGAATCACTGATGTGAATTAAAAGGAGGGGGTTGCACACTTCATATGCTTTCACAGGGACATAAAGTTCTTATTAAATGACGTAAGACTCAATTCACAACAGGTTAAATCTCATCTCTAAAACAAGAAAGATAAGTGGCAGGCAAAATAAAAAATCCCTTAATCCTTTAAATGTCTAACTTTATGTGGGCTCTGGGGATCTGAACTCAGGTCTTCTCGCTAGTGTAGCAACCCTTTTACTCACTGGGTCACCTCTTCATCCCCCTGCATGCATTGAAATATCATATTGCATTCCATAAACAGGTATGTTTATTACAGGTTAATACAAAACAAACATCATCAATAGCCCAGTATTGCTAACTTAATTCAAATCTCCAAGTTTGTATTCTACACACAGAGCTCTGAGTTTACATGCCATGTGCTCCAGGACTTGGCTGGAAGGCTGGAATATCAAACTCAATTTGACACATTAATGCTTCCCTCAGGCTTTCTCTTTTCAGGTAATAGGTAGCAAATGACTGCACAATACATTTAGGCTAAGCTCAAGCTACACGTCCAAGAGCCCAATTTTATTCTCTCTGTGTTAATTATCATTTATTCAGGGACAAACTGTGCAGAACCTTACTACTGTTTGGTAGTTAGGCCTTGAACTCACAGAAACACAGAAAGATCTCTCTCTCTGGAGTTATAGGATGAAAGGCATAGGTCACCACTCAGTTTTCCCCCTGCTGGAATGAAGGTGTAAGTTACCACTCTCTGACCCTCCTGGCCTGATTGTAGGTAAATCTGTTCTCTGATATTCCAGGCTGATTTTAATAAATATAAAATATATCACCACAGAGCCTCACTTCAAAAATGAGTCTTAAATGTACAGGCTGTACCTCACCCCCTCTGTCATCAGAATAGCCCACCTCACTACTGTCATTTATCAGGAAGAAGACAAGGCCTTTCTAGTTAGCCTCCTACCATGCTTGTTCTTCAGTGGGTTTCTATACAGCAGGCAATGTTATTACATGTTTTACTGTTTTATTAATAAATAATGCTCAAGAGTCATATGTGAGGGTACAGTCTGAATGATCTGCAGAGTTATAGAGAAAATTATCAGTGGCTCTCTTCTCCATCTCCTCAGGTCAAAGGGGCCTATGAATTTTTCCAGGCCCCTCCTTATTCCTCTGTGTTCCTCTGTGTTCCTCTGAGTTGGCCAGAAAACTCTCTGGTTCTCTCTAGCCAGTTTAACTTGAACTCTGCCCTCTGAACCAAGGTCCAATTCCATCGGAAGTCTCAAAGCAACAAAACCACGAACAAGTCTCCTGCAACACAATTATTATTATAATCTTCATGATTATAATCTGATGGTATTTGTTCTAGTTTTTTTTCTGTTGCTGTAATAAAATACCCTGACTTGAAAAAGAAACATAAAGAAGAAATGGTTTGTTTTAGTTCATAATTCCAGGTTATGACCCATCATTGCCCAGAATTGAAGGGGAGAATTTAACTAGCCATATCTCATCTACAGTTAAGAGAGAACACATGCATTCTCTCATTTGCTTGCTTGTTGTATTCAACTCAGTTTCTCTACCATCCACAGTTTGGGACTGCAAGCCTAGGGAATGGTGTTACCCACAGTGACTAGGTCTTCCCATATCAATTAACTTGATTAAGACAACCCCTAACAGACATACCCACAACCCAACCCAATGTAGACAATCCCTCACTGGAACTTTCTTCTGATGTAATTGTAAATTATGCCATGTTGACAATTAAATACATGATTTTCTCCTTCATTAATAGCTTGAATGGACTCACATTGTGCTTCAGTCCATGGGGGTTTAGTTATCTGCAAATCCCTATTCTTTTCCATGCTAATTCACCCCCCTCCTCTCTGGCCTCACTGTATAGCTCCTCAAATTGACCCAGCCATTTCCTATACCAGGAACTTTGCACAGGACATTTACACTGCCTAACACTCATCCATACCCTTAGTAACTGACCACTTACTACTTATACTTTAGGTTTCAGCTTAAATGTTAAGAGCACAGAGAAGTGTCTTTCTTAGAAAGAGTTTGTATAGTGTATTAATAGTAACTAATATTTATTTTGGTTACACCTCTATTTGAACTCATTGAGAAGTTTTCTATTTCCCTTTCTTAGGTGAACCATGGGAAATCAGAGATTCTCTTATTCTTCAACAGGAGACAACTTAGACATCTTCTATGAGTGGATAATTTTTTAAACAACATCAAAATTAAGTAGGCTGCAAGGAACTATGTTTTATGAGATTTCTGGCCTGGACTTTTGGGTTTTTTCCTGAGGTTCTGACCCACTGACAAGCAGTCCTGCAGTCCCACAGAGACACACAGACACTTAAATTAATTTTATACTGATTGTCCTAAGGCCCAGGCATATAACTTGCTAATGCCCTATCTTAACCCATGATTCTATTCAGCCTTGAGGCTCGATACCTTTTCTCAGAACAGCATTTCAGCTTCGTTCCTCTCTTTGTCCTGTCTCAGTCGCATCTCCAGGCATCTCTCTCTGCTCTGAGATGTTCCCAGAGTTTTCTTAATATGATAGCCCTGCCCACACTTTTTGTCTGCCTTTGGCCAATCAGTGCTTTTTATTAAACCAGTGGGCAGGACAATTATTTACAATAGAACAAAATACAATCCCCCTACAGAACTACCCTACAGACAATCAGTGATGCTCTTTGTGACAAATAATCTCTGGAAATAGTTCTCTTGATCCAGTCTTCTAAGTTCCCTAGGCTGAAGGCACCACAGGATTCTTGGTGGCATACACAAACTGAGCCATGGCACACCAGGCTTCTGTTACCCTTGACTCTACACGCAAATAATCTGAACATTTTCTTATTAAGAAGGAAAAGAGCATCTAAGGTATTTTATTCTGAGTATTTGTTCAGGGAAGAGAAGTTTACACAGCTTGTGGAAAATTATTCAGCAGGAAATTAAATCCCCATAATTCTGAATTTTCACTTCGCTTTCAAATTGGCTCAGCTTCCTGGCACAGCACCCTCCCCTCTAAGGCATTCAGAATACCACATCCGCCACCAAAATGTGATTTCTGAGCCAAATCACAAAGCACATTGACAAGAAGCATCTCTGGAGGTCTCAGGTGACAAATCAAGCATGAACACACAGTAATTAATATCTAAGTGTTGTACAGTAATTTGAAGCTTGCCAAATACATAATAACAGCGTAGCAAAGAAAACTGTTCTGCATAATCCTTGTGAATATATTACCTGATTTCTGCCTTAAAATTTCTTTTTAAAGACTAATCTGGAGTTCTATTGTTTAATTTTTACTATTCATTTACTGATTGTGTATGTACATGTGTATACCACCGTGTGTGTGGACTTCTACAGACAGCTTGTAGAAGTCAGTCTTCTCCTTCCACCATAAGTGTCCTAGAGACTAAATTCAGATTCCTAGGCTTCATGAAAACCATCTTGATTCACTGACCCATCTCATCAGCTTTTGAGTTTCTATTTCATTAGCCAGGTAACCTATAAATTTATAAAGTAATAAGCGATATGGCTAAGGTCACTGGATGAGTGTTTCAGATACTGAACTCAAAATGAGATCTTTTGAAAAATATGTTTGTTAACCTATGCATAGCATCTTTAGCAATAGCCTAAATACTTTATTACTTCATTTATGGAAGAGACTTGACTTCACCAAAACATCAAACAGCTGCAATAGCTGGGCATGCTAAGCAATTTGAGAGAAAGCAAGTGAGAGAAGAAACAGCTTGGATCTCTGCAGACCGCAAGAGTCAAGGGGACTTTTATATTCTGATTTCCTCCACTTGACAAAGAAAGGGCAATGATGCTTTTTATCTCAACCAAATTAGAAAGCATTCTAAGGCTTTTAAAAACAGAGAATATGGGAAGTATGGACATATACCTGACTTTATTGTGTCTAAGGCACCATAGATTACCATACTCAATGTTTCTTTATGTATTTAGAAAGAAAAAGAAACTCTCCCAAACCAAGATAAATAAATGTTAAAATAATATCAATTTTAGAAAAAAATTAAATATTTAGAAGGTATTAAATACACAATTCAGATCAGTGTAACTGGAAAGATACTACGCCCCAGGTATCTCATTAGATTCCTTTTTGTTCTGTTCTGTTTTTCTACTAAAGTCTTAAACCTTTTAATTGATCTGTTTTCTGTTGCTATAACAGAACACCTGAGTCTGAATAATGTATAAGGAAAGCAGGTTTACTTAATACACAATACTAGAGGTTCAAGGATTCATATTAACACATTAACTTGACTCTGTTGAGGGCTTCGTGACAAATGGCATGCTGGTAGGAATGCATGTACAAGAGGTCACATGCTAATAAAGGAAGCCAGAGACCAGAAAGAAGCTGGCTTTGTGTCTTGAAAACAACTCACATTCTCACAGACACTAACACAGTCCCTGAGAGTAGCCTTATTACAGTTCAAGAGCAAGGCATCCAATGGCTAATCACCTTCTACTAGATCCCAACTTGGTGAAAAATCCCACCACCTGTTAATGCTGCCCATGGAGAGCACTGCTCTGGAGGGGGAAAATTTGCATACAAACCATACCAGGCCTCACCATCTTCTGGGAGGAAGAGTAACGCATACAACATATCTTTTTTGCATCTCACTGGCTCACTCTTCCACCCTTAGTACTACTATTTGAGTAACCTTCATTCTTCAAGACTCAAGTGGAAGATGCCTTGGGAAGCATTATTTCTTATAGGAAGCTAAAGGGGCTGGAATCACCCTTTCCATAGATGAAAAGGAAAAGGCTCAATTCTGAGAATCATTTATATAACTTTAAGCCAGGTTCATGACAATGTTAGGACAGGAGTCTGAGTTATGGTTTCAATCCCTCTTCTCCCTGCCCTTGAATGAAAGTGGATGGAAGAATTGAGCAGAAGTCAAACCTGTGACCACATCTGACTATCACACCTGCCCGACTCTCTTCCACAAGAAGGGGGAACACTTCCTGGGGGAAAGATGCTGATCTTAGACATCAGTCACACATGGGTTTCCATCTCTGCATCGCTGGGTCAGGCTATGACATTCTTCAAAATAATAGTCATTTTCTCACTAAACACTGTGAAGTTTATTTTATTTTACACACTCTAGCCCTCCCATAAAAAGCCTCAATCAATGTCAGCTCTTTTAGCCATTTCATATTACATGTAGCCTAAATATGATAACTTCTAGGACAATTCCATTTTAAACACCCAGTGTAATTAAGCAGCATTTTATTTAATCCATCTGAAAATAAAATATATAGCTTTGATTATAAATTCCTCAGGGAGGGCAACAACATCATGTTTATACAACCTGCACATTTTCACTTTAAGTATCAGGTAGGTAGCATTGCCCTAAAGTCTTATAGATTTTGAATGCCAACCCTCCCCAAGCTGGAAAATGATTCAGTTATCTAAATAAAAGGAAACAAACAGTTCTGCAACTGTAAATGACAACACACACAGAACCAGAAATATGGAGAGAGTTCAAAGGCAGGTTAGAGTTACCCATGAAAGACACCAGGAAGATTCACACTAGAGCACCAACATCCAGACATCCACAAGAATTTTTCAGTACTTCCAACCATATCTGGAGAGAAATCAAAGGCTGACTCCTTGGCTATTGCATTTCAAAACAAATAAAGACTCTTCTACTTCCTTCACAAAAGATCAGCCAAGCTAAATTTATGCTCTAGAATATTACCCTGGGAGCTGTCCCTGGAAGAAATCATTTTAACCCTAATACCTCTCTTTGTTTTGCATCCAACTCTTCTGCCTTTGCCCACACAGCCATTAGTAGGCACATTAGAAAAATATCCAATCAAGAAGGATTTGCTGAACAAGATGATGCAGAGTGCTATGCCACAAGTATGAGCACCCAGAATTATTCAGACACCTCTTCTTAGCTTTCCTAAACTTAAATGACCACTAATTTCTTCTTTAGGGTTAAGTAATATATTTTTTGTAGTTCTGCCTGTGAGTGTTAGAAGCTTTTGCCTGCATCTAAGACATTAGGAAGACCTTCTTGAAGAGAAAAAGTAGTGCATGGCTAAAAGCATTAGACCTGCAAGACTCCATAGCTCAGTGTTATGGATTATGAGCCTGTTTCTGAAATGAGAGGTAAATGGGCAGGAAAAAACATTATGTGTATTATCTAAGCCTGTAGAGAGGAAGCATACAGCACCTGACCAAGAATCTAAGCTGTTGCTACTACAAGCTTTGTGAAGCAAAGGACATTATGGTGTCCCCATATCACTCACTTTATTGTGTATGAAATGTTATTATTGGTAGGTAGAGTTTATTTACCAAAAATGTAGTCTTTGCATAAATTAACTACAAACTATTCCTTATCAGGCCAAAAGGGCTTATAAAAATCCTGGCTATGTTGCAAGAGTCCGTTGTAACCTGATCATTGGACTTTCCTGTCTCCAGCATCACCATGACTCTGCTTTGATAGAAGAAGAATGGTCACAGCCAACATATAAAGTTGAGAGATGAGTACTCATGACTGGAAACCCTCCTTCTCTGTGCCACACCCATACCGAGTAAGATGAGCCTCTCTTTCCTCTTTCCACTACTTCATTTAACTCTGAATTAAAGTCTCCCAAGAGCACCTCTTATTGCTAAAATGAAAAACTGCATGTAGCTCTACATCTGCAAGAGAATCAGATAGCATAAGACAATGGGCCTCTTGCAAGTCTTCCCTGGGAGAGGGTGATGCTATTTGGAGGAAGTCAGAAGGAATGGGAATGGTAGTAGCTGACATCTACCAGGAATAAGTCTCTCTCCCTCTCCTTTTTCTTCCTTCCCTCCCTCCCCCCTCTCATTTACTGTCTGTGAAAGAGAGCTAATCCATGTAGGATGAGACAAGGAACATTATCCCTCGAGACTGCTCCATGGTAGACTATCTCAGAAGGCTTGGTTTAGGAACCCTACTTAAGACAGATATGGTAGATACAGGAGGACTAGAGGTAGAAGAAACCAATCCTCAATATTCACCACAAACCTCATGAGCAATAAATGATATATAAATTCCTTTAGCATTTATCATAATGCCTGGTACATCCTGAAACAATGTATAATAGTTCTTTTTAACAATACTGAATAAATAACATGATTATTTACTATGTTCCAGGCATAGATCTGAATTACTTAAATAATGGAACTTTTTTAATTCTCAGAGGTCAATGATGTAGACACTACTTTACAAAGGAGAAGCATAAGACACAAAGAGGTTGTTTTCTGTAGAAATAAGTTGTAACTGAAAGAGTTAGGATTTTCAATCTTACTTGGTAAGACTGATTTTTAAGACATACTTCTAATTCATTTGTTTTAATATTGAATTTTAATTTTGTAGTCACCTCCACCCACTTTCTATTGAGAAATCTCTTTGATATCTTGCAATGTGATTGTGAAAAAGTGAATTAAAGTATTTTATTGATACACGTGATAGGCTGGAAAATGGCACACTAAAATGTCCATGTTTTAATCTCAGAAACCCATGACTGTGTGGCAAAGGGAACCGACAGATGAGACTGGAGCAAGAATTTTGAGATAAGAAGGTTAACCTGGATTGTCCCTGTAGCCCCTACATGTGACCACCTGTGGAGGGGGAGAAAGTGAAATTCAAACTGGAAAGAAAGGAAAGGGGAAGTAGGAACAAACTTCTCCCCTGGGGCCACCAAAAGAACAGTCCTAGCTGACACTTGGATTGTTAACCCTAGAAGATTTATCCCTTTTTACAAGGGAATCAATATTTATTGTAAGGAAGTAAATTTAGTTGGGATTCGTTTCTGTAATGAACTCTGAGGCCATAGGAAACCTCATTTCTACAGTACTAAGTAGAAGCCTATACCATAAAAGAAGGAAGTAGACCTACGTAGGCACTGAAGGTCTATCAGGAGAGGCTTCTGAGTTCTGCAAATTGTCTTGCAGGCTTGAATTCCTGTTGACCAAAGCTATAGGATAGTGGCCAGGTGGGAGAAAAAAATTCATAGACACAACAGACACTTTGTCATCAGTATTGATAAGAGGGGCATCTATGGTCAAATTTAGTTCTGTTTGGGTGGAGGCTTCTTTAAATATCTATTAAGTCCATTTGGGCCATAACATCTGTTAGACCCCTTATTTCTATGTTGAGACTCTGTCTGGTTGACCTATTCAAGGGTGAAAATGGGGTATTGAGGTCTCCCATTATTAGAGTGTGTCATTTGATGTGGGACTTAAGCTTTAGTAGTATTTCTTTTACATATGTAGGTGTCCTTATATTAGGGGCATAGATATTCAGGATTGAGATCTCATCTTGGTGGATTTTTCCCAAGATGAATAAGTAAAGTCTGCCCTGCTCTCTTTTCATTGATTTTATGTTGAAGTCTACTTTGTTAGATATTAGGATGGCTACACCAGCCTGTTTCTTGGAATCATTTGATTGAAAAATCTTTTCCCAACCCTTTACTCTGAGCCTATATCTGACTTTGAAGTTCCACCCAAACACAAAGAAATATACATATTTCTTAGCACCCCGTGGAATTTTCTCTAAAATTGACCACATACTTGGTCATAAAGCAAATATCAATAGACACAAAAATGGTAATAACCCCTCATATCATATCAGACCACCATGGTCTAAAGTTAGAATTCAGCAACAACAAAAATCACAGAAAGCCTACAAACTCATGGAAAGTGAAATATCTACACTGAACCACCTCTTGGTCAAGGAAGAAGTTAAGAAATAAATCAAAGACTTCCTAGAATTCAATGAAAATAAATCCAAAACATACCCAAACTTATGGGACACAATGAAAACAGTGGTAAGAGGAAAATTCATAGCACTAAAAGCCTATATGAAAAACAAAGAGAATTCTCACACAAGAGACCTATCAGCACAGACATAATTCTAATTAGGACAATAAGAAGCAAACTCACCTAGAAAGAGTAGAACGTAGAAATAATCAAATTTAGGGCAGAAATAAATACAATATAAACAAAGAAAACAATACAAAAAAACAACAAAGAGTTGTTTCATTGAGAAAATCAACAAGATAGATGACGCCTTATCTAATCTAACCAAAAGGCAGAGAGAGTATCCAAATCAACAAAATCAGAAATGAAAAGGGAGACATAATGACAGACACCCAGGAAATCCAGAGAATTATCAGGTCATACTTTAAAACTGATTAGTGTACTTTAAAAAAAATAAAAAGAAAGACATGTCATTGTATACAAGAACTCAAGGTTAGAACATAGCTAATGACACAGTGCCTCACTTCTGCACTGATGGCCTCTGGCAGGGGTGTGAGTGAGGAAAGACTTGTTTTCTTTAAGGGTCTGACCACAGGGAGTTTAATTATGATCCAGTAAGTAAATAAGCAGCATGAATGGGTGTTTTTTTAAATGGGAAGATCATAAGAGTGGGCATGAAACTGAGAGGTCTGACAACTGAGTTTGATGGGGTACATGATGTAAAATCACCAAATAAGATGTGTGTGTGTGTGTATGAAAATATTCAGACACAAATGTTCACAGCAATACTATTCATGTTAGATAAAAAGTAGAGATAATTCAAATGTCACAGATGACATCAATAAAATATGGTATTTTACATTCATATAAAAAATCAATACTAAAATGGAAAACCTAAAAGAAATGGACAGCTTTCTGGACAGGTACCAATCATTAAAATTAAATCAAGATCAGATAAATGACCTAAAAGGCCTATAACCCCAAAGGAAATTGAAGCTGTTATTAAAAGTCTCCCAAATAAAAAAAGCCCAGGACCAGATGGTTTCACTGCAGAATTCTACCAGACATTCAAAGAACTAATACCAATACTACTCAAACTGTTCCATACAGTCGAAACTGAAGGAACACTGTCAGCTCTTTTTATGAGGCCACAATTACCCTGATAATAAAGCCACATAAAGATGGATAAAAGAAGAAGAATTACAGACCAATCTCCCTCATGAACATTGATGCAACAATACTCAATAAAATTCTGGCAAACCAAATTCAACAAAATATAAAAAAGCCATTCACCATGATCAAGTAGGCTTCATCCCAGAAATGCAGGGATGGTTCAACATAAGAAAACAGTAAATGTCATCCATCAAATAAACAAACTGAAAGAAAAAAACCTACATGATTATCTCCTTAGATGCTGAAAAAGCCTTTGACAAAATCCAATACTTCTTTATGATAAAAGTCCTGGAGAGATCAGGAATACAGGGAGAATACCTAATTATCATAAAGGTGAGTTACAACAAGCCAACAGCCAGCATCAAACTAAATGAAGAAAAATTGAAAGTAATCCCACTATAACCAGGAACTAGACAAGGATGTCCTCTCTCCCCTTACCTATTCACTATAGTTCTCAAAGTTTTAGCTAATGCAATAAAAGAACAAAAAGAGATTAAGGGGATACAAATTGAAAAGGAAGAAGTGAAACTATCTCTATTTGCAGATGAAATGATTATATACATAAATGACCCAAAAAATTCTACCAGGAAACTTCTACAGCTGATAAACACCTTCAGCAATGTAGGAGGATACAAGATTAATTCAAAGAAATCAGTAGCCCCCCTAGACACTAAAGATAAAAGAACTGTAAAAGAAATAAGGGAAACATCACCCTTTATAATAGCTGCAAAAAGCATTAAATACTTCTGTGTAGCTATAACCAAAGAAGTAGCAGTCTATTTGACAAAAAAAATTTAATCACTGAAGAAAGAAATTGAAGAGGATGTCAGAAAATGGAAAGCTCTCCCATGTTCCTGGATAGGTAGGATCATCATAGTAAAAATGGCAATCTTACCAAAAGCAATCTACAGATTCAATGTACTTCCCATCAAAATATCAACACAATTTTTTAGAGACCTTGAAAGAACAATACTCAATTTTATTTGAAATAACAGGAAAGCCAGAATTGCCAAAACAATTCTGCTCAAAAAAAGAATCTCAGGAGGCATCGCCATCCCCAACTTCAAGCTATACTATAGAGTTACAGTAATAAAAACAACCTGGTACTAGCATAAAAACAGACTTGTGGATCAATGGAATGGAATTGAAGACACCAACATTAACCCATACACCTATGAGCACCTGATTTTTGACAAAAAGGTAAAAAATATTCAATGGAAAAAAGATAGTATCTTTAACAAATGATGTTGTCATAAGTGAATGCCAGTATGCAGAAAAATGCAAATAGATCCAAACCTATCACCCTGTACAAAACTCAAATCCAAGTGGATCAAAGACCTCAACATAAATCCAGCTACTGAACTTGAATGGGTGTTTTTTTAAATGGGAAGATCATAAGAGTGGTAGATAGAGTGGTAGAATAGAAAGTCAGAAACACCCTCCAACACATTGGCACAGGTGACCACTTCTTATATATAACACCAGTAGCACAGACACAAAGAACAACAATAGAAAGTCAGAAACACCCTCCAACACATTGGCACAGGTGACCACTTCTTATATATAACACCAGTAGCACAGACACAAAGAACAACAATCAATAAGTGGGCCCTCCTGAAACTGAGAAGCTTCTGTAAGGCCAAGGACACAGTCAATAAAACAAAATGACAGCCTACAGAATGGGAAAATATTTTCACCAACCCTAGAACTGACAGAAAAACTAATCTCTAAAATATATAGAGAACTCAAGAAACTAGATAAAAAAAAACACTAAATAATACAATTAAAAATGGGGTTTAGAACTAAAATGGAAATGCTTAGCAGAAGAATTACAAACGACTGCTGGAAGGCACTTGAAAAATTGCTCAGTATCCTTAACCATCAGAGCAATGCAAATCAAAACGACTTTGAGATACCACCTTACACCTGTCAGAATGGCTAAGATCAAAAACTCAGATGACAGCCTATGCTGGAGACGATGCAGAGCAAGGGGAACACTCCTCCATTGTTGATAGGAGTGAAACTTCTTCAGCCACTTTGGAATGCAGTATGGCAGTTTCTCAGAAAACTGGGAATCAATCTCCCCAAGGACAAGCAATACCACTATTAGGCATATACCCTAAAGATGCACATTTGCACTCCAAAGGCATTAGCTCAACTATATTCATAGCAACATCATTCGTAATAGCAAGAACCTGGAAACAACCTAGATGCCTCTCAGCTGAAGAATAGATTAACAAACTGTGGTACATCTACACAATGGAGTACTACTCAGCAGTTTTTAAAAAAAGACATCCTAAAGTTTACAGGCAAAAGGATGGATTTAGAGAATATCCTCCTGAGCGAGGAATCACAATCCCTGGAAGATATGCAGGAGATGTACTCACTCATTAGTGAACTTTAGACAAAAAGCAAACAATAACCAAGCTGCAAACCATAACCCCTGAACATCTTGGGACCAGAAAGAACTTAAGAGAGACATCCAGGGATTCCCCAAGGAAGAGAAAATAGAGAAGACCTCTTTAGCTAATTAGAGCATAATGGGTTGCAACCAAGAAAGGGTGGGAACTAGTCATGAGAGAAGGTGATGATTCAGTGAGAGGAGCAAGGAGGGAGAGAAAAAGAGATGGAGCTCTTAATGAAGGAAGCCAATGTGAGGTTGGAAAAGGACTGGGTGCTAGGAAAACCTCCAAGAACTCACAGGATGTCCATGGCTAGGTCTACAACCAATAGTAAAGGTGTTGCCTAGACAAGACTTCCTCTATAATCAAATAAATAGCCACCCTAAGTGCCATCACATAACTTACATCCAACAATGAATAAAAGTAGAGGCAGGGATACATGGCTGAGCACAGGGCGGAGTTCCTGGTCCAGTTGAAAGCAGGGAAGGAAAGTCTATATGAGCAAGGAGATAGGGAATATGAGGAGAATTCTCACAGTGATGGTTGCCTGGAGCTCTGGGGAGCTCACTGAACCAAGGACAACCACTGGGGAACCATCAGAAAAAGGAACTAGACCCTCCAAGGATAAGCAACTGTCCACTCTCCTGGGCAGTATGTAGAGCTGAAAGGGGAGGGATCAGACTTGTGTTTCTGAGCATGGACTGGCACTTTGGAGCCCATTTCTTCCAGAGGAACACCTAACCCAGACTTGATATTAGGATGAGGAAATTGGGGTTGCCTGGAGTAGATGCTGAGCTCATCCACCTTGGGACTTTTTGCCCTTTCTGGGTAGGGGATGGAGAGATGGGGAGGAGGGAGGCTGAAGGCTGACCAGGAGGGGTTGGGAGGGGGAAGGGAGGGGAAGCAAGGGATACATGGATAAAAAAGACTTTATTTTATAAATAAAATAAAAAATATTCCTAACAAATATTAATCGTTTAAAATGCAGTTCAGAAAATATGTAAATGTGAGGAGTACAAGAAAAGAAAAAATTCCACTGTTCTCCTCTTGACCTTGTGTTATAACTAATGACAAGAAGAAAATCTAATTTTTCTACTTTTCTTCTTTTTTTAAGTGACGTGATTAAACCACTTCTAGGCATGTACTCAAAGGACTCTCACATCCAACTAAGATCCCTGCACATCCATGAAACACTGAAACATTATGACTGTGATCTCATGGAACAGTCTATGTGTTTTATGTATATATGTATGTATACACAAGAAGTTTTATGAGCATGGCAGACAAAAGCAGGCAACGAATTAGGGAAAGTAGTAGAATAATAAAGGTAGAAGTAAAAGTTAAAAACAGGAGGGCAAATGTGGTCAAATTCCATGTTACACATGACTAGAACTGGAGTGTGAAACTATGTACAATGAATGTCTACCAGTCAAAATAAAAACCAAGAATCTGCCATGTTAAAAAAAAAAGTTAATTCTGAGTCAAAAATTGTGCATTGGCTGGCTTATCTAGAAAACCACATTTAGTGAAATTCAGGTTTAAATTTTAGAGTATTTCTGTCATCTATGTGACAAGTGATACTCAAAATAAGTAATAAAATTTTCTATAACTTAAAATGTTTATCTAAATTTTTAAATAAAATAAAATTTTTATTTGAAATAAAATAAGCCGATGAAGGCTATATGAATCTAATTGTGAGACACAAATGAGCATTGTTGATATAGATTGTATTCTAACATGTGTGAGGATAAAGAGGGAACAGAGGCCACATCCAAATGCCACCAGCATCTTACTTTGAAAAAAAAATAATGCTTTCTAAATTTAGACATCCTTCCTCCACCTCAGCCAACCTCAACCATTCAGTTCGTTTTCCTGGACAAAGTGGATATTCAGAAAGAAATAAAATAAATACCCCCTTCCCTTCCCTTCTAGGTAGTTACACTTATGAAAAAAGGCTTAGCAATAGCTATGGGTGAGGTGACAAGGGAAGGAAATGATCAGTTATGGAGCAATCTGAAGTCTCCATCTCAAGGTAAATCAAAAATAAAAAGGAGCTATAGTGAGTTCATCCAGAACAGAAAATCTCAATCTTGCTATCAAGGGAGAAGAGTTAATAGAGGATTTTTCATATATACTGGGAACAGATAAAAATTTATCCTTGCAAAACACAATCAAAATTAGAGACTAGAGCAAAAAAATAAAGTTTCAAGTCATCATAGAAAATGTAAGCTGAAAAGGTTTTGTTTATGAAATAAAAGAAAACAGGAAACTGCTCTTTCAAATGCTACTGCTGATTTTGAACATTTTTCTCATAATTATGCCCTAATCTTGTCATCATTTTGCACACACAATTCAAGGATGGGGACTGGTCCACAGAATTCCTGTAGGAGCACAGATCTGTGTGTCATCCATTACATAAATTGACTGCTAGTCTCAACACAAATGATGCCCTCCTGTTGATGCTTGGTCTCAAGGTTTTCCCTTGTACCTTCCTGCTAGCTCTGAGGCATTTCTATTGACTTACAAACAAATATTTTCAATTCCATTTTTTGATTTTTTTTTTTATTATTGGATGTCAGAGAATGGCTTATAAAGTCGGATCTCTCTTTCCATGGTGGGTTTTATGCTACAATCTCAGATCAAACTTGGAGGATTGGGAGGTAGGCATTGTTCAAGGTAATCATTCAGCTATCTTGCCAGGCCAATCACTTATAATTGAAATATGCCCAGACACCCTATATTGTATGTTCAATAAGAACAAAATTCAAAATTTGGCTTCAAGATTATACTAAAATCATTAGAAACTCCTTAATATATAAGAACTGCAGAAGGTGGAAATTGCCCATGTAAAGGCAAACCAATAGTGCAATTTGTAACAATTAGGGAGAAAGTATCATTCAAAAATATCTACACCGTATTTGAATCTCTAATTCTTGGACAAAACACACTAATATAAAAATCTGACTGCATTTCAAATACATTGTCTTCAAAGACCACTATAGGGGCTACAACTCAGTGCCCCTAATTCAGGATCTTTGCTCAGAAAGCTGAAAATTTCATGATTTTATTCAACAATCCAACTAATGGTTAGCCACAAAATATTTTAAATCATTGAATTAATATAAAGGGAAGAAAAAAACTTTTACAACCCAAACCATTCTATTCCAATAAAGAGAAAAACTTGCATTTTTAAATGTTTTCAGAGCTTTATCAGCACATGGCATTAGGGCTAGGGTGGATTATCCTCTAGTATTTTTGAATCTCATCTTTTTATTAAAGTAGCTTGTAATATTTTTAAAGGAAACATTTGGGGATTTGTAGTCTTTATTACAGAAATTGTTTGGTAAGGAGCATTCAGGGTCCACACCAAGGGAAGAGGTATAATGACTGACTGACTTCAAGGAAAATTACACTTGCCCTTAGAATAACCACAAGTCATTTGATTCATTCACTTTTGACATCATAGGAGAACTAGTGATGGACCTGGAAAATTAGCAATCTGTATGTAACATTGTCAGAATGGCTGATGCTACTGCAAGAGTTTGATGTGAAGATAAATAATAGTATAATCCATACTTTTGAAGGATTTCTTAACTCTAAAAAGGATATCTTCTTACCACATTCAAACTCTCACTTGGCCTGGTACTTTTGGAAAGTATAGGACAGCTTTTGCTTTTTTTTTTTTTAACCCCTGCATCCCTTGAAGCAAAAACAATAGTTCTTTACACATTATATAATCAAATGGTTGGTTTTCTGTGAGAAGGACATCACCCCCCCAAAAAAAATGGGCAGTCAAAAAATTTTTAAATGGGCATTGTGTCAAGTATCTTTTGATTGTTGACATTTTCAATCTTTCCAATATTGCAAAGAGAATATTAAAATCCCTACTTCATAAACAAGAAAATAACCTTCCATAGAAAGTCAATGGCACTGTTCACCACCACACAGCCCTGGAGGTGGTAACAAGATCATCTAACACTTGAACACTAGTCTATCAAAAAAGGAAGGTGTCAGTACCTTGGTTTAAAACAGTGGTCAACTCTAGGATTCCTTGAAATCTGCTTCTTATTTGGCTATGGGTCTGCATCAGTTGCTGGATGAAACCTCTCTGATAATAATTGAGAGACTCCTAACAGTGGGAAACAGAGGCTATCCTTTGACTCTTTTACTGGCTTTTCAGACACTTTTCCCCATACCTGGTAGCCTTGCCCAGCCTTAATACATGGGGAGGTGCTTAGTCTTATTACAACTTGATACGTCATGCTGTGTTGATACTCATGGGAGATCTTCCCTTTCCTAAAAAGAAACAGAGGGGGAATGGTTGTGGGGGGTAAGAATAGATGGGGGTTGTGGGAGGGACTGGGAGGAGAGGAAAGAGGGGAAATCGTGTCCAGGATGAAAAATAAATAATCATTTTAAATGGTAAACTGGTGCTTGTTTACACAAAACTGAAATGCCTTTGAAACTTTATTCTTAGCATTTTATAGCAGCTATCTTTGAAGATACATATCTTAGGTCTCAGGAAGCCAAATATGAGTAA
>PVIH01002712.1:95000-180280 GCA_004025045.1 Sigmodon hispidus
TGTTTGGCTGAGACCAGATCCTTATAAGCCACATGTCTGGGCTATGAAAAATAAAAGTTCAGATGTAGGTTTTGTGCTAAGAAAGCCTCCATAAAACTTTATAACAAGAAAGAATATTGAAATTCTCTTTTCTCCTTCCAGGGTACATGTGGTCTACACTACCTTTGGCCCCATCTCCTGTGCCAATACAAGACATTTCTGTCTTCACAAAAGTCTCTGCAAACATTGATTCATCTCTATGGATTACTTTCCTTGCATGTTGTGTTATTTTTTAGGCATAAAAATAATAAAAATCACAATTTTAGCTAGTAGTAGAGCAGCCCAGAATTAATAAATAAATCAGGACATAAAAGTGAAAGTGTGAAAGAAGGCTAGGGTGAGAAATGACCCCACGCAGTGTAGGGATGAGGGCAAGGCTGTAAAGAGAGACTGCAAACACAGAGTGAACCATTTTTCAAAGAAGCTTATGGAACAGCTTTGAATTTCACCTGAACTGCCTCTGACCTTAGGTGAGAAATGAAGATAAGGTCTCTGGCATTTGAAGTACAGGCCTTACATTGTGAGCAAACATTGTTTTTTTGGTTCATCCTTTGTTCCAGAACTAGACACAGAAACCCACATGTAGAGTAGATCATGGAACTTCTATTATACTTGACAAACATAAGCAAGAAAATCTGCCCCACAGAGTCTGGGGTGGGAGGTACAATGGATGTCAATAGGGCCCGTGGTTTACTAAACAAACAGAAAGTGGCAAAGAGTGTTTGTATTTATTTGCAGCAAGAGGAATTTGCAAAAATTTTGTAACAATGGGCAAAGAGAATTGCTTAGCCCCACTCATTCCACAGATATTTACAGAAGTTTCCAAATCTTGTGGTCATTTTTCCTTGACATTCACAAATACATTACATCACATCTTAGGAAATCATTCTTGAACTTTAACCTTGTTGATCTTCAAATAAAAATTTTTAGGTATTCATTTCAACCCAGTAAATTGAACCAGAGGGGTTGAGAAGCAAAATATAGTTTAGGTTTTTTATTAATTTGTTTTGGTGTGTGTGTGTGTGTGTGTGTGTGTGTGTGTGTGTGTGTGTGTGTACAAACACTAGGTGCAAGACATATGTGCAAGTATAAGCATACACATACCAGGATACACGACCCAAACTCAGGTTATCAGTCTTGGCAGTGAGTGACATTAGCTGCTGAACCATCTTGCTGGTTTTTGCATGACCCAAACTCAGGTTATCAGTCTTGGCAGTGAGTGACATTAGCTGCTGAACCATCTTGCTGGTTCTTGAATTTTTAAGTGTCCATTTTCTATCTTCACGCCAGGGAACTGTGTAATTTAGCAAAGCCATCTAGGCCGGCTCAGTCCACCCATGTCATGCAAAGCACAGAAGCTGAGACCAGTGCGATCACCGTTAAGTGGCTCGCTTCCAAGTCTGATGACTGAAGTCTGATCAGTGTGACCCATATGGGAGAAGGAAGGAACCAACACCCACATTTTCTCTAATATCCACATAAACACCAGGATGGACTCATACACATACAAGTATACACACTTGAGCACATACATATACACACGCCTGCTCTCACACTTCACATACATACACACATACATGATCACACACACACACACACACACACACACACATGAGCAGACACATACCGACCCACACTCACAGCTTCATGCACATACACACATAAGCACAGTATGCTATATTGTGGTAAAAGTTTTCTGGCCTGGACTGTTTGTTCTAGCCCAGAGGTTTGGACCCACTCTCTGCACCACTGCCTCTCAGGCCCAAATAATCACACAGATGCTTGTATTATTTTTACACTGATCAACCTAGGGCCCAGGTATATAACTTGCTAATTCCTTCATGAACTCCACCCATCTTGTTCAGCTATGCAGCTCAGTACCTTTTCTCAGAGGAGCATTTCAGCTTCTTTCCTCTACATCCGCTGCCATCTCATCATCGTGTCTCCATCGCATCTCTGTGGCTTCTGTCTTTGTTCTGAGATGTTCCTGAGTTTTCTTAGCCTGGTAGCCCCACCCACACTTCCTGTCTGTCTTTGGCCAATTAGCTTTTATTAAAGTCATAGGCAGGACAAATATTTACAATGACAGGAAACAGGAGCAACATAACATAATCCCATTACACTGTATGTCCCAAATACTTTGTGGCCAATAGATATAAGTCAGAAGCAACACGTGAGTGAATAAGCACAGCTATGTGTGTTCCACTAAATTTCAGTTACAGATTATGAATTCAAATTGTATAACATTTTAAGTGTCACAAACTACTCTCCTTTTTGCGGCTGTTATTGCCTTCTTTTAGCGATTTTAAAATAAAAACATCATACTTTGCCATACTAAAATAAATAGTGAGTAGGACTTTTTTCCAGTAACCAATGAGTGTTGACCCATGCTCTCATGCTCAAAATGTAGTGCATTGGCAATTAGCATATCACTTAGGAAATGCAATTTGTCCTTGCTATATTTTAGTATAAAACCAAAAGGGAAGAATGAACAGAAAGGAAAATGACAAGGGAAGGGAGGAAAAGACAATTATAGAGAAGACAAAGAGGGAAAGGAGGTGGAAAGGAAGAAGACAAAAGGCAGGAAAGGAGGAGGGGAATAATAGAGGAAGAGAAGAGGATGATGAGGGGATGGGGAAGAGAAATGAATGAACCTCAGGCGTTAAGTTCTCCACCAAGAAGCCTGACATCATTGTCATTTCAATTGATTTTACCTGGGTCACTGGTGATGTTTCTGATTCATCTAGAGATGATTCTTGCCAACTCTATTTTCCATCCTTTGCAACAATCAGCTTCATTCACAGTCACTGTCCATGGAACCCTCCTGTATTGATTACCTGGCCCATTTGAAACCATCACTGCCAATGGGAGATGTTTCAGAGTGATGTGAACAGAGATTGCCTTGGAAGGACGTGATACCTTGGTCCAGAAGTCCGTTCTTAATGATGACCAGCTAAATCTTCAGCAACATCTTTAGACTGTTATCTTATTGTTAAAATGAGTTAATCATTATACTCAGTACATGTCTCCTGGTCAGAGCAAAATGAAACTTCTCTCAGATCTGCTGATTCCTAACCTGCACTATAAAAATCTTAAATGAAGTAATTATATATTTTTAATTTTATACAATAATAAAGTTGCTTAATAAAATAAGATAAGCAATTTTCTGGATGTGGTACTCATAAAATCTATTAGTTTGACCAACCTTTGAGTTGCAAGCCAATGATAGGCCCTGTCTCAAAAAAAATGTAAAAGCAATAGAATTTGACCTGTAGAGTGTACACACACATATATACTTCTACATGTGTACTCATGCACATAAATGCATGCAAACATACACTGCACATACGCACATATCAAATTCTAATTCTAATACTCTAAAGTTAATTTTAATAGTAGTATAATTATTGTACCCAGAAATGGTACTGAATATGTTAGTCTACTGATGCCAAGACAGCTCCATAAGCTTATGAAACTTCTGCTTTCTGATGCAGTGATGATACTAACAGTGTCCAGATATGGGGAAGCAAATGACTTAGAGACATATGGTGGGGCATTTTTTATATACCATATGTGAAGGACAGAGGAATATGATGCCTGCCAATTGCTTTGCATTTTTAAGTCAAAATTGTCAAGGAAAGAAGAATAACATAAAATAAATTAGGGTTTTAAAGAAAGTAAGAGCAAAGACAATCTTGTTCATATTCTTGGAAACGTAATAACTAATTTGGCTCCTGATTTGTATCAGAAAAAAAAGTGCTAGTTAAACACAAAGTTGTCTGTGAGTCATAGGAAGTTCTGTAGTGCGGGGAAATTATATCATATGATTTTATGATCTGCTGGACAGTCATTTGATTTAATAAAGACACAGATGTATACTTTACCACATAGGGAAAGGTTTTCAAGTGTTCCCACCATAACTTTGATCAATGTTTAGATTTCAGTTCTGGTTTATGTCTTTTTTACTTCTCTAGTAAATTTAATTTTGACAAAATAAAAAAAAAAAACTCTACAGAAAAGCCGCTTGACTTCATTCTCCTGAATGTGCCAGCCTTTTCTAGAGCTACAATTTTTGCCAAAACAACTGAACAGTTAAAGGATAGAGAGGATTTTTGGTTTTTCTTCTTAGCAGCTTGGAAAACATTCTGGATATATAGGTTCTTCAGTTCAAGGACAACTAATGGCTATGGAATTAAGCAGGGCCTTTTTAGTAAAATTATGGAACCAAGTAAAATACCCAGTAAAAGAAAAAAGAGTGTATTATCCATTGATTCTGATTCTTTAGAATAATAATATGTCCCTAAAAAAACCAAAATATTCTTTCCCAGCATTGCTTCCTGATATTACAGTGAGTGAATATTGAATAAACAAATTTATATGACTGAGGCCCTTAGTCTTAGTCATATCATGGAACAAGACTGAATATTTTCTGCCCTGCACCTACAAAAACCAAAAGGTTTGAGGATGGCTCCATGTCAGTGTACTCCTGCAAATCTTGAAAAATATGCAGCTCTAGACAGGGGTCACTTGCTTAGTCTGAGCAAAAGTCTTGGACTGTGAAAGACAACTTAAGTGATGTGATCATTTCAATGAGAAATGACTCCTATAGTTCCAGGTATTTGAACTATTGGTTCACAGCTGGCGCTGTTTAAGGTGTTATGGGACCTTTAAGAGTTACAACCTTGTTGGAGGAAGTGCATCACTGAGGACAGACAGACTTTGAAAGTTTAGATCCTGGTTCCACTTCCAGCACACACTAATTTCTACATGTGTAAATTCAAATACTCACATAACCACAAAAGCTCTCGGTTATCAGGAAGTAACCAGGAAGAAGGGATTGTGATCATGTATTGCTGATAAACCTGCTTTTTATTGGTTTTATTTTTCTTTCCTGTACAATCTTCTGAAAATCAGCAGAGTTGTCATTTGATTTCTTTGAAACACATGATGCTGTCACTGTGGGCGGTGAGGAGGGAGCACTTTCAGCTTTAGATCTAAGGGTTGAAAAGATGGTAGAGAGCAAAGAATGACAGCTAGAGCATTCTGGACAGTTATGGAGATGGACAGGGCAGCTTATTTCACTGTCCCAGCCTCTCTCCTCAGGTGGAACCCACAAATTCAGGGAGCACAACAGACTCCCCACACCTGCTGTTGCTCTATCCATGAATCTCAGTGTCTGTAATTCTAAATGAACCTATTTAAAGAACATACATACGGGTAACACTAGATTAACTCTGAAGGTTTTGTACACACACACACACACACACACACACACACACATACGAAACAATAGACAATAGTGGAAGAAGATAGGAATGTGAGAGGAAACTGGGGGCCACTGGAGGAGTTTGACTTGGGAGAGGCTTGGGTGGAAATGATGGAAAAATACCGTATTCATGTATGAAATTCTGAAAACATAAGTAAATAAAAAAAGTACCTGCAAAAAAAAAATTTCTACGTGTGGTTGAAGATGAGGACTGTGAGATGCTCTTCTTGCTGCAGGCTGACATGCTTCCCCCAGCAATATGGATTCTCTCTGGAACCATACCCCAAATAAACTTCCTTAAGTGGCTTTCACCACAGCAACAGAGAAGTAAAATGTACAAATGACAACTGTGACAAATTCCTGGAGGCTGAGTGTAGACAGGCATGAAAAAGAGACAATGACTCAAAAATACAATCTTATAGAATGTCACAGTTCCTTGAACTTCGTTTCCAAGAAAAGACAAAGTGCTCAGTGGACATTCAAGAGAAATGGCTAAAGCTGCCCTACTGATATGACTATAAAAATGATTTATTAATTAGCTATGTAATTAATTCATTAGGTAATTAATTGCTTTCTTTAATTCTGTCTGAGAGATTCTTGGATGCTATATTTACTAGTGTATTGAATATATTAATCATAGAGAAAATTCAATGAGGTAAAGTGATAGAAACTATCTACACAAAATGTAAAGGGAGGGAGAGTAAAAACCATACATTTAAGTATTTAAAAATATGTAACATGCTCATGAGTCTGGATGGTTCAATAGTATTAAGATATTAATACTTTTCAACCTGGTCTACAGATTCAATGCATCCCTAATTAAAAATACAGTTTCTGGGGATGGGGGTTGAGAAGAGGCTGGGTAAGGGGGAGGAGGAAGGAAAGGGGATCTGTGGTTGGTATATAAAATGAATTTTAAAATTCTTAAATAAAAATCCATTTTTCATTATATGTTGAAATTGTTAAGGCTACAAAGACAAAGATGACATTTCATAAACAGACAAAAGAGGAATAATGGGGAAATTTAGCCACATCTGAAAGTTATATAGATAGAAGGTATTTCAGTCAAGACCATCCATTATGGATTTAGAACATGATTTGAAAATCAACTGTCAGGAAGCTAGAGAGATGCCTCCTGGATGTTTGTTTTTATGGGGTTGTGTGTGTATGTGTGTGTGTGTGTGTGTGTGTGTGTGTGTTTTGCACACTCTTTCTTTGCTTTATTTTCCTTTTTGTTAGTGTGTTTATTGTGTTTTATCTTTGTCTTTTTTATTTGCCTGTTTCTTAAGAGAGTGAAAAAGAAGACATGGAGTTGGAAGGTGTGGGGAGAATCCCAGAGAAAATGAGGGGGGAAACCATGATTAGAATACATTATATGAAAAAAAAAATATTTTTAATTTACAAAATAAGCATTTACAAACAAACTAGTTAATAAAGATTGATAGAAATGAAAGAGGGTACTTGCTACTCTTGCTTGTCAGGATTAGATCACAGCATCCATGCAATCCCTCACAATTGTCTCTAACTTTCAGTTCCAAGGAATCTAATGCCCTCTTCTGGTCTCCAAGGGTAGTACACACACGTAGCACACCTATATAAATGCAGACAAACACTCAGACACATAAAATAAAAATACACAAGTCATGTTTTAAATAACAAAATCGATTACCAGTGTGCCTTCAGAAGTATATGAGAAAAACATCTCAAAAGAGGAAGGTCATAAATATATATTTATACCACATATGTTCAAAGAGGACTTCCCTCAGTAGAGGAATAATAATGATGATAACCAGGTAGATTAAAAAATTCTTACTATGGACACCAGCCTACCTTCTTTCTTTCCCAGCACCCACTCTCCTTGATCAGAGCTGCAAATAGTTATGGGAACATGGCATTTGTCATATATGTCTTTTAACACTTTGAATGTCTATCTGCCAAGCATTGTAAAGGGGCAGTGTTCAGCTCTCAACATAAGAAACCAGCAATAATTTCCATTATCTGATTGCTAGCCAGGATTAGCCTTCTACCAGTCTGATAACATCTCTTCCTTCTATTGGAAAAAGGGCAACCTAAGTAGATGAGAATAGCATAAATGAAGACATACTTGTGCTGGATATAGACTTACCTTCCAGACCTCACTATATCAAACATACTACCATCCATGAGTTGCAAAATGCCTTGTGTACCATAATGACCTCCTATCAGGCAGTCTTGACAACATTTATTTTGCAGTATGTAAATGTGTCAATGAATCCACACCCAAGAGATCACTGGTCTCACATTTCCATTAAGAGGAAAATCTAGAAGAGTGAAATAGCCTTTGGAGACTTACTTTTGGTGGCTTGTCTGTGTTTACATTTTAGAGGGTTTGAGTAATTTCACTCAGGGTTGCCTTGAGTCAGAATCTGTCACCAAGCCACAATAGTGTCTTAACTTCCTTCTTTGTGTGTTGACTTCCTAGAATAAGGAACTCAAAGAAACCAGGTGGCATGTCAACTTTTCTGTTTCATAGAATTATTATGCCTTTTGGTGGAAGCATGTTTTCTTTGGTAATAAAACCATCAAGTTTAACATAACTCAAACACAACAGGGAAAGAAAAATATGCTGCATCACACTGTTTCCCTTTTTATCAAAATTCAAATGGATATAAGTATTAAGGGGAATGAGAGTGACTTTTCAGAATATGGCCCCTAAATATCTACGTGAGCATATATGCAGCCCATTCCTGACTATGATGTGAAGAGTATCATTCCCTACTATATAACACTAGATGTGTTCTTAATAATTCATCTATAACTCACTATAAAAATTCTGAGATATAAAAATAGAGGAATTCTCATAAAAAGAATGGACAACAAATGTGGCAAAACAAACTTGTATCCCCTTTGGAGCAAAGACATGATGTGTTTTTATTTGTACATGGGCTACTTATGTCATGAGCAAAAGCAAGATTTCACTGTTATTTGTGTGGTACAACTGGGGACTAAATCCAGGGTTTCATGCATAGTAAATATGTGCTTTACCACTGATCTATACTCACAGTGCTCATCATTTTTGTTGGAGAGTTATATATACTCTAAAAACGTGAACAGGTAATATAACAACTAACAAGTGTGTATCATTGTACTATGTCAACTTAGTTAACCAGGCATTATACTTCCCAGAATAGTCTCCTTCCTTGTCTCCAGCCCAGAGCTGGCTAATATTTACAAGAGATTTGAAAGTACAAACAGAACTACAGTGGACTGCAGGCCTTGTTACCCTCTATGAAAGTTGTTATGATAGTCCTGTGTGACCCATCCACCCACTGTTCATAGTATTGTTGAAGCATCTTACCTTCTGAACTCTAGAAGGTTCTAGGTCTTTCTTTGGAGCTCTGAATCCTGAAACAAAAGCATGAGCACCATCATGGCAAAGAGTGCCAACCTTATTTCAGGTTACCCATAAGGAGAGTCTGAGGAAGTAAACAACAGGCATGAGTATTTGTTTGTTGTCATGGGTTCATTTTTCCTGGTTCCAGTTTTGCTATTTCTACATATGTCTACTTCATCTCTCTCTGAATGGATGACTTAGAATGATTTCAGGCTCAATTTGGCTTCACAGATCACCAGAGAGCATAGAACCAACTTCCATTATTGTACAGGCATAAGACCTACAATAAAACTCTTATGATCATTGGCATACTTCTTTGAGAGAGCCCTAATTAATTCATTATATCTTAGTCTACCACCTGAAAGGAAAAAAAACAATAACTAAGAAACCAAATGTCCTATTTAGCTTGGTAGATAGCTTGATATGATATATGATATGATATGATATGATATGATATGATATGATATGATGGATGTGTAATGGGCATCAATTTTTCTATTATAAAATGGTATGCTCCTATTCTGTTTTCAACATAGAAATAAAATTTTAATCACTAAGATTTTTTTGTAACACAATTCTCATTTAAACTACATGGCATGCTAGCATCTTCTAGCCAAGAAAAGAGAGGAAAAAAGCTAGGACAAGTTGTGGGTGAAACCAGGACACATGTACCAGGAAGAAAGACTGCCCCTATCCACAAAGAGATCAACAGTCCAAAGCAACCAAGAACAGCTCTTATCTGGAACAAGAATCTATCAGGCTCCATACAGAGAAAGGTCCAGGATTAGGCAACAAAAATGTGCTGGTCATCTGACAAAAGCATCAGATGTTTTAATTAGAGTAAAAAGGCCCATCTGGTCTAGTCATGGAGAACACTCCAACCCTTTGTGCTTACCGGTAGCAAAACAAGAAAGATATCCTCCTTTCACCTTTAAATCTTGAACCTATTCCTATATCCAAAAGCCAATATTCAAGTCATTAAAAGAAAAAATAAGTGACTGATATCTACCCAGAAAGCTAGGAGCAGAAAAATTATTGATGATGTCAAAGATTAGTACCATAGTGCCAATATGGTTTTTAAAAAATAAAAATAACATATATGATATTCTAAACACATGTATATTTATACATATATTTGTATATGAAGATGTATTTATTTTTAATCTATAAAATAAACTTTAAAGTTATGTGATAAACTTTATTACAAATATATAGAGAACTCATAAATTTCTAGCTTTAGATTAATAAACATTGAAAGAGTGGCTGCGGAGGAGATAAATTGATGGGGAGAAGAGAGAGTGACTTCTTCAGAAGAGGGATTGGTGGGAGGGGGAAGGGAGCTTGAACAAGGGGATACATGGATAAAAAATATGACTTTATTCATAATTAAAAAACAGAAAAGAGAGGGAAAGAGAAGATAGCGCATCAATGCTATAATAATCTTAGAGTTAATTATTAGTTTAGTCCTTTTGTAAGACAGATTAAAAGACCTTTGACTTTTCATAGAAAAGTAAATGCATAATAGAAAATAATAAATATGTAATAGAAAATAAAAGGCATAATGAGTATGGAATTAGAGACTTGGGTAGGGCTGTACTATTTTCCTTTAGCCATTCATGAAATGTAAGTTGCTGACAAGCTCACTTTCATGTTTATAAACCCAATCTTGATTGGCTTTTCAGCCTAATCTAAACTAGAATGAGAACGTAGGAGCAGCAGCAGTTAATTTTACTCATGTCAAATGATACTTAGTATGTTTTCATGCTGTAGTGATAAGATACCCTGACCAAAGCAACTTAAGAAATAAAAGGGTTGTTTTGCTTCACAGCTCAAGGTACAGCCCATCATAGCAGGGAAGTCACAGCTGCAGTAATTTGAGGCAACTGGGAACATGACATTCAAAATCAAACGAAAAGAGCAGTGAATGTGTGCATAATAGCACTCAGCTCACTTTCTCTACTATTACATAGTCCAAGATCTACTGCTTAGGGAATGAAGCTACCCACAGCAGACAGGTTTTCCTCTATCAATTAATATAATTAAGACAATCCCTATATGATGACCAAAGGCTCGTAGCCAAGCGATTACAATTTCTTTTAAATTGGCAACACTAACCAGCACCTACACAGACCACATCTTAACTGGCTAAATCTTCAAATTACTAAAGAAAATATTCCAGTTCTAAAACCTTCTCCAGAAGAGAGAATACTTTCCACCTCATTGTAGGAGAGGCCAACATGACTTTAATCTAAAACAAAACAAAAATATTCTACAAAGAATAGCAAACTGCTATTCAATAACCCACATGACATGGAAGCATGTTCAAAGCATCCTCAACAAATACTAGCAAGTTGATACTGCAGAATATAAGAATATCTGTGCCTCTCAACCAATTGAAATGTACCCCAGGAATACATAGCTTACTCAATTCAAAAATCAATGTAACTTATGACATAACTGAATGAAAAAAAAAATGGTCCTAGAGTTATCTCCATAGATATAGGAAAAGTATTTCACAGATGCTGTATTTATCCACAAGAGAAATCAACAGCAAACTAAAAACACAGGGAAACTTTCTCAAACTGGTCATTATCTTTTTAAAAGAATCTGAAGCTTCTATCACAATCAATAGTAAAAGACTATTCATAATTCCTACCAGTATGATGAAGAAGGAAGCCTTATTTGATCACAATTTGTCATTGCAACAGATATTTCAACATATGCAAAGGCAAGAAAATAAATAAACTGTATGTGGCAGTAAAAGTATTGTTAACTGCAAGCAACATAACCTTGAATGTCTGGTGTATAAATGAATAACATCTCCATAAAAATTAAGTCTGCATATTATACTGGTGTTTTATACAATCCTGTTTTGTTTTACATATTACTAATAAGCAGTTTGAATTTCCAAACCTGCTACAATTTAAGCACAATACAATAGTGTGAAAAATGTGAAATCCTGATCAGTAAATGTGATTAAAAAAAAAAGTTTGTAATTCCTCATAATGAAAAAACAAACCATTAGCTGAAAAAAATTTTAAAAATTAGAAAATATACTATGATTATAGAATAAAAACACCTCATTGTTAATCAGTCAATTTGGATTTTAACAACTGGGTCTAACACAATCCCAACAAAAACCCTGAAGGGATTTAGGTGAACAACCAAGTATTCCAGTTTCACTCAAAAGGCAAAATATTCTTGACAAAGAAGAATTAAGTTGATCCAGCTAGGTTGCTTAGTCAGAGAATTTGCTATGGAAGCATGAAGGTTGGCTAGAATCCCAGTACCTATGTAAAATGTCAGCATGGCTATTTGTGTTTGCAAACTCAGTGTTGGAGAGAGAAGACAGGTATATCCCCAGAGCCAGCTGACCAGTCTGGCTAACTTCAAAAATAAGCTTCTGTTTCAGGAGAGACCCTGCCTCATGGGAATAGAGAGAGAATAATAAAAGAAGACACTCATGTCTTATGTCCTTTTCTGGCCTTCCCGTGCACATGCATGAGTATATGTACCTTCACACTCACATGCATGTATCACAGAAAAAAAAAAAAAAAACACTATTCAATACACAGAGAGAGACAGACAGACAGACAGAGAGCGGCACCATATGAACTATCTATCTATCATGTAGATGTTTCACAGTTGACTATTAAAATACAATAGTATAGAATTACTGACAGTAAAATTCATAGAATTAAAGCATTAACAGACTTTAACAAAAAACTCTAGACCCATATTCTATTATAGTATAAATGACAGAAAAAGCTGGGCATGTGTAGGTATTTGGAATTCATTGTTCGATTCTTTACTCATTTTGAAAATAGAAATGGAAGACAGTTACAGACAATGGAATATAAATGATAAGAACACAGTTGACAACTGTTCATTCAAAGTCATAAAGCCTTTTACAATAAATCCTTTTTAAATAATGCTTTAGAAACTTTAGCTTGAACAGCAAGTGAAACTTAATAACTAGTTTGCTCTTGATACAGAGTATTTTTCATCCAATAAATCAAAGCTTTATTCTTATTATGCCCATTCACTTCATCTGACTAGATTTCTGCCATAGAGTTCTTATTTAGTTTTCAAAACCCTTTTGTGTCTCCTAATTTCCAGAGGGATTGAATATTGCTTAGACATTCCTGCTCTAAGGGTCTCTCATCAGCACTTTCCAGTGCAAAGCTTATCCCTGTATCATGCACTCTAAGTTACTCTCTTCTCAAAGTTGTTCAAAGCCTCTGAGTTTCAGAAAAAGTGAGGCTGCTATCTGCTTAAAATATGAGAATTAGCATATATATGTCACTGTCCTGTGGCCCATATTAGATATTTTACCTTGCACGGCTACCATAGCCAGACCTAAAGCATATATTAGTTCATGATTCTTTGCTGACAAAAGTAGATAACACTTAGAACTAGCCCTTTCTCTAGACTATGAACATATCCACCTTCCCTAAGCAATTATTCCTTTCTTTTCTATTCCTCTTATGGTAAGTACAAGAATGGCTAAGATAGAACATGCAAAATATTCTGTTAACCTCTACTTTCTCTGATTTCCAATATCTAGCTGTACTCATGAAGTTTTCCTTTATCATAAAAAAATTCCCAAGATAATAACATATACAAAGAAGTGCTTGTTTTGGCTGATGAATTTACACATTTCAAATGATAAGTTTTGCTTTAATTCTGTGGTGAAGACAGCACATCACGTTAGTAGAATGTGATATACAAAACCATTTACATCATGAATGAAGGAACATAAAGGAGGAAAAAGAGATTGGAGTTCCACAATTCTCTTCAAGAACAATCATCTAATAACTTAAAGACCTCCCTCTGGGCCTCACCTCTCAAAGGCTTTACCACTTTCTCAGAGTGTTGTCCTAGAAGCAAGTCTTGAATACACAAGTGACTAGAGGATATGTACAATCCCAATGATACTACCTTCTATCAACTACCTTCTTATTTATTAATAGTTTTTCTAAGTATCAATACATTGGGGAAATTTTTTTCCTGACTATGAAGTAGTAATTGCTTTCTCATGTTTAAAAATAAAACTCATCACAGAGGAGTCAATGCTTGTATATGATAGGTGAGGTACATATGGGCACAGGCAGAGGTTAGAGAAGTATCATCCTCAATTGCTGACAATTTTTAAAGACCATCTCTTATTAGAGCTCTCAGTTTCAGTGAGTCTTGGGCATCTCCTTGTCTATTACATGATGGGTTCTAGGAATTAAAATCAGATCCTTGAGGACTAAAGTGCACTTAACCCCAGCACCACCACAATTCATCTCCCTAGCCTGGGGCTAGATAAAATAACACACTAATTATTATGGTTACAGAGTTGGAGAAACACAACATCAAGCCTTACCATCCAAAGTTATTTTTCTAAAAATATAAATAATATCATGATTCTTTGTATAACCATAAATTTCTAGGTGGGTGTTCATCCTGATATTGAAAAAATCATTTGTGAAAACATGGAAACTATATAGTCTGAGGGTGGTTGCAATACTTGTCTTCCCACTATGTGTGACTGGAACTATGATGGCCTGCACGTGGTGGACTTTTGTGGAAACCGATAAAAGAGCCACTTGTATAAAGATTTTCCCTTGAGTCATTTTGCTGGTTTATGGGTAACTATATACTGCAGGGCAATTTGTTGCACAGAGATACAGACTGTAATCTTGTAACTCCTATCCTTCAACATAGGATAGATATCCTCTAGGAAATGGCTCTTTTCAAAGAAAGTCTCTCTGACTTTTACCAGCAGGAAAAAACAATCTATGTAATGAAGAGTAAATATTTTGATATCTGTTATGTTTTCTTCTGATTATGTGAATACAAAGAAGAAAATGAAGAAATAGAATATCCCAAGATTTCCATTACCATCAATATGTCAGAATTCTACTGTGTAAGTATTGACAATTCTTTAAAGAAATATTGACTGTGAACTAAGTAATATTTGAGACCCCATAGTTGCTCTACAGACAACCTTAATTTATTTCCAAGCATCATTTTTCTCAAAGTAGAGATGGGCTGTAATAAAGAGTTCAGAATTCTTGAACTCACTAATTGTGTATGTTAACCTACGTTATCATTGACCAGATGAACCTACCACTAAGTTCAAGCACTAGCTTTTACTAAACCAAGCATTTGAAGAGATGGGCACTCCCTCCAGCCAACACATGTAAAGTGTTTGATCCTAGAGCTGAGGTTAGCACAAACACAGCTCACAGAACAAAAATGTACCCTGGCATCATGTTAAGAAAAACCACTTCCAGGCATCAGATAGTGGTTGGGCTGGGATTTTTTTCTGGTTGTTGTTCTAAGAATTCTGGCTACTTAAGAAATCTCAGAGAGATAGTGACAGCCCTCTTGTCTAAAAGGATCACAGCATCAGAGAAAACTACTTTTTGCCATATTTTCTCACTTCATTTTATCATAGTGCCTTCTAAGTAAATTTGAGAATCACTGTGCAAATTGTGATGTGTCTTGTTTGGACACTGGAGGTGATATAAAGTGGTAGTATAAAATGTAGATGTTCCTGATACTGCACCTAATGTAACATCTCTCCCCTTTCAAGTTGGTTAGATTCTGCTCTCATGGGTGTGTGCAGAAATGTTGACTGACTTCACAGTTAGCTATTGTCCATTTTCCACAGCACCCTGATGCTGACCTCTCATTGCCGTTTGGTATGCTTAATCTTCATGTCAAACTCACAGGATTTAGAATCATCTAGGCACATTACTAATAAGAACATTTTCAGAGAGATAAAATTGAAGGTAGAAGACCAACCATGATGACAGACAACAGTATCATATGGGCTGGCATCTCAGACAGAATCAATAGGCATACATACCACTGCTTCAGCCTTGCTTATAACCACCATAGGTAAATAAATCATGGTTCTTGCATGAAGCACTTTGTGGGTGGTGGTCCTACCTCTTTTGGAAGTCCCAGGTTCAGTACCAGTCTATTCTCCAGTCCTACTTGAGAATCTTGATTCTTTTTCCACAAAAATCTATCTCAATTATCTTGAGCACATAATTTAATTTTTGGTCTTAGCTCTAGACAAGTACCAGGAAATACTTAAGGCTAACTATCCATGTATTAATACCTTTTCCTATGAATGTTTGACAATACATAAAAATCAGAGGTGAAAATGTATACTTTAAGAGATACAGTGTTTGAGCTGGAGAGCTTATTGGTTAAGAGCATATGCTGTTCTTACAAAGCCTGCAGGTTCAATGCCCAGTACTTACATGATGGTTCACAGCGACCCATAGCTTCAGTTCTAAGGGAACCAATGTTTTTGTTCACCTCCAAAAGTAAGAGGCATTCACATAATAGCTATGTAGTTTGGTAGAAAGGTCAAAGAATGACAGGATTAGACCATAGAGGGAGAGACTGAAGGTTGCTAGAAGTGCCAGACAGATCAGAAAGCCCTAGAATTCAGCCTAAGATTGTTTGTTTTGAGGTTAGCCATGTGACCCAAGGTGTAGATGCAAAGTTAGAAATCATGGCTGGCTGGCTTTATATCCTTCTAAATGATTAGTGTGTAATTATGAGGAAACTATATGACATCTCTAGCCTGACATCTCGTCATCTTTGATTTTGCATAGAATAGGGAACTTCTCATATTACTATGTATAAAGTAGTGTATATCAACTGGTACAATTCAATAAAATGTAGAGCCTAGAATGGCATAATTTTGATATCCATCAAGTAAGAGAGACAGTGACAGTGTTGATGATGATGATAACAGCGATTATGATAACAATAGTGATGGTAGTAGTGATAATGGTGATAGTGATGATGGTGACTGAGGTATTGATGATGATGATGGGTATAATGGAGCTGGTGGTATTAATGATGATTAAAATGTTGGGGATGATGACAAGGATGGTCATGACAGAAATGATGGTGATATTGACGGTGGTAATGGTGGTGAAGGTGATGGTAATGATGATGTTGAGAAGAAGTGTGAAAACACACATAGATGCAGATTTATACAGAACAGAAAAGTTATAGTTTCACATCCTCAGCTCCCAAAGAAATGGTAGTTCTTTTGGTAAAATTGTCATTTTTACTATGCTGATCCTACTTATCCAGAAGAATGGGAGATATTTTCATTTTCTGATATCCTCTTCAATTCTTTCCTTCAGTGACTCAAAGTTTTTGTCAAACAGGTCTGCTACTACTTTGGTTAGAGCTATGCCAAGATATTTGCAGCTATTATAAAGGGTGATTTTCCCTTAATTTTTTTAGTTAATCTTATACCCTGCTACACTTTTGAAGGAGTTTATCAGCTATAGAAGTTCCCTGGTAGAATTTTGTGGTTCATTTATGTATACAATCATATCAGCTACAAATAGAGATAGTTTCACTTCTTCTTTTCCAATTTGTATATTCTAAATCTTCTTTTGTTTTCTTATTGCTTCAGCTAAAACTTCTAGAACTATATAAAATAGATAAGGAGAGAGAGGACAGCCTTGTCTTGTTTCTGATTTTAGTGGGATTGCTTTGAGTTTTTCTCCATTTAGTTTGATGTTGGCTGTTGGCTTGCTGTATATAGCCTTTATTATATTTAGGTTCAATGCAATTCCCATCAAAATCTCAACACAATTTTTTTACAGACCTTGAAAGAACAAAACTGAAAATTATATGGAATAACAGGAAAGCCAGGATCACCAAAACAATCCTGCTCAATAAAAGAACTTCAGGAAGAATCACCTTTCCTGAGTTCAAGCTATATTATAGAGCTACAGTAATAAAAACAGCCTGGTACTGGCATAAAATCAGACTTGTGAATCAATGTAATAGTATTGAAGACCCCGACATTAACCCACACACTTATGAACACACCTGATTTTTGATCAAAAAATATTGATAAAAATATTCAATGGAAAAATAGTATCCTCAACAAATGGTATTGGCATAACTGGATAGTAGTTTGTAGAAGAATGCAAATAGATCCATACCTATCACCCTGCACAAAACTCAAATGCAAATGAATTAAAGATCTCAACATAAACCCAACTACAATGAACATGATAGAAAAGAAAGTGCAAAATACCCCCAACACATTGGCACAGGTGACCACTTCCTAAATCTAACACCAGTAGCATAGAAACTAAGAACAACAGTTTATAAGTGGAACCTCCTGAAGCTGAGAAGCTTCTGTAAGTCAAAGGACATAGTTAATAAGATAAAAACACAGCCTACAGAATAGGAAAAGATATTCACCAGCCCTGCATCTGACAGAGGATTGATCTCTAACATATATACTACAGCCCAAAAACTTAAAAACCCAATTAAAAGTGGGGTTCAGAGCTAAAAAGGAAATTCTCAACAGGAGAATTACAAATGGCTGAAAAACACTTGAAAAATTGCTCAAAATCTTTAGCCACCAGAGAAATGCAAATCAAAAAACTTTGAGATACCATCTTATACCTGTCAGAATGGCTAAGATAAAAAACACAGATGACAGCCTATGCTGGAGAGGATGTGGAGCAAGGAGAACACTCCTCCTTTGTTGGTGGGAGTGTAAACTTGTTCAGCCACTCTGGAATGAAGTATGGTGGTCCATCAGAAAACTGAGCATTAATTTTCTCAAAGATCCAGTGTCAGGGACCAAGACCCTGGCTTGAGTCTCTAGGCCTCTAGCTAAAGGCTACCATGGGAACTTACTGAGAAACCAACCACTGAGCCAGCATGACCCTGAGAAAAGTAGATGTTCTCCCAAAGTAAAATAGATGTTCTGGTTTGCTTAACAGTAACTAAGAAGTAACTATAAAGAATAGAATAACAGGAACATTCTGTGGCTAGGTTACTTAGTGGCCCTCTAAGGTAACTCTAAAGAATAGAATAATAAGAACATCCTACAGTGAGGATACCTAGCAACCCTCCCCTAAAACAAGACCAGTCACCTTGCCAACGTTCTGCTTCCCCTGGCCGGCTTCCTGCAGGTGTTTGATGACTACCCCTTCCCCCTATTCTGCTTTGGAACTATATAAGCATGTATAGAATCGTAATAAAACTGCAGCTCGATCAGAATCCCGTTTGACCTGCTGCCTTCCTTTGCATCTCCCTTCCCTTCATTCTCTCTTGTAGGTGGTCTCCGGTGTTGAAGTCCCACGGGTTGGGGCAATCCAGCAATACCACTATTGAGCATATACCCAAAAAATGTACATTTTTACCCCAAGGGCATTAGCTCAACTATGTTCATAGCAGCATTATTCATAATAGCAAGAACCTGGAAACAAGCTAGATGTCCCTCAACTGAAGAATGGATTAACAAACTATGGTACATCTACACAATGGAGTACTACTCAGCAGAAAAAAATGACATCCTAAAATATGCAGGCAAATAGATGAATTTGGAGAATATCCTCCTGATAGAGGTATCACAAACCCAGAAAGATAGGCAAGGATGCAGTCACTCATAATTGGATTTTAGACAAAAAGCAAAGACCCAAGCTGCATGCCACAACTCCTGAACAGCTTGGAATCTGAAAGAACTTAAGAGAGAGATATTAGGGGATTCCCCCTAGGAAGAGAAAATAGAGAAGATCTCCTTTGTAAATAACAGGTAGCAACTAAGAAGAGGTGGGAACAAATCACGAGAGAAAGAGATGTTTGAGTGAGAGGAGCAACAAAGAGGGAGAAAAAAGAGATGAATATCTTGATAGAGGAAGTCTAATGTAAGGTTGGAAAGAGACTAGGTGCTAGGGAAACTTCCAAGAATTCACAAGATGTCCCTGCCTAGGTCTCCAACCAGTAGTAGCGGGGAGGGGGGGTGGGCTAGGCTAAACAGGACTTCCCCTATAATCAAATGAATAACCACCCTAAGTGTTCAGCAGAGATCCATGGCTGAACACTGGGCTGAGCACCTGGTCCAGCTGAAAGCGCTGCGGGGGTGGGGGGGAAGGGAGAGAACTCTATGAGCAAGGGAATGGGGGTTATGAGAAGTCCCACATAGATGGCTGGCTGGAGCTCTGGGGAGCTCACTGTATCAAGAACAGCCATTGGGGAACCATCAGTAAAGGAGCTAGGTGTTCCAAGTGTAGGCAACTATTGATTGGCATGGACAGTATGTGGACACTTGAGGGGTGGGATCAAACTGTGTTCCTGTGCGTGGGCTAGCACCTTGGAGTGCCCATTCCCTGCAGAGGATTACCTAACCCAGTCTTTATATTAGGATGAAGAAATTGGACTTGCCTGGAGTGGATGCACCATGCTGAGCTGACCCACCTTGGGACTTCTTACCCTTTTAGGGGAGGGAGTAGAGACTGGGAGGGAGAGGCTGAAGGCTGACTGGGAGGGACTTGGAGGAGGGAAGGGAGAGGGAGCATGAGGATACATGGAGAAAAGACTTTTTTATAAATAAAAAAAGAGAAAGAAATGTAGTTCTCAAGAGTGAAAGATACACAGTTAGCACCATGGACAGAAACATATATGAGGGTTTTTTTTTTTTTTGGTTTTAATTCTTCACAATCACACACATAAATTTTAAAAAGAATTATACATTCTAAATTATAAATGGAAGGCTATGCCAAACAACTTGTGAAAATATTTCTTTGCAATTCCACGTTGGTCTTTAGTTGTAAAAATACCGTGGACATCCTCACCATTGCTTTAGGATTTCTTTTATACATGGTATGTATATGCATAGTTACTCCACAAATATTTTGAAAGTAGATTTTATAAGTCAGGCTCTGTGTTAGGGGTACATGACTATACAAGGCAAACTCTGTCTCTGCTCTCATGAAGTTTATATATAATTGGGGAGATACGTAATTAGAGGTGGGTGGGGTTGGTAATGTATCTATAAATCTCAACTCCTGGAAACTTGGGAAGGAAGATCACTGTGAGTTTGAGGCAATCCTAGTCTACTTTAAAAAAAGAAAGAAACCTCTGTTTCAGCAATATACAAAAAAAAAAAAAAAAACGAACAACAGTATTTACACAAAACAAACAAAAAACTGGTTGCAATAAAATGCAATGAGCACCAGAACATGAAATATTCACTGTATTAGAGACACAAGTTAAGGTATGAGTGACAGAAAAGCTCTCCTTGAAGTAATAACTTGTACAAGTGCTCGTGAAATCAATTTGGTAAGAAACCAGGGAATATATTGTTCTAGCAATTAAAAGCAACATGTGGCATCAGAGAACATGTATGTGTTGGAATGTATGAAATAATGGCCAGATAAAAAAGAATAGAACACTTGGGATCTTCTTGGGCACATTAAAACGTTTTTATTTTTCTTTGAAGAAAATAAGAACCATTGAACCTCTTGTAAGAAGATCCAGATTATCAAACACATAATTACAATCACACTAATTTATTTCTTCTGCACTTTTTATAGACAGTTTTATGCATGTACATTATAAATTATTGTCATTTTAACTACCCACCAAATCACTTTCTTTTACCTGCTTTTCTCTCCCAGTGAAACCCTTGTTTCCTAAAACTTTCTTCTACTTTTATTTGCTTTCCCCACCCACTGAGTTGGGGATTATTTACACAAATACAGTCAATTTACCAGTGGCTATGGTGCTGCAGAATAATGGCACCCCTTCTCTAGGACCTGTAAACTGCCCAATTGTCACAACCTTAGAATCAAAACCTTTCGACCAATCCCCATATTGTGTGTGAAATCCACCAAAGCTTGATGTTCAAGGACGCTCATTCTCCTATTTTAGATATCTTCCTAGGCCCATCTCCTTCCAGTTATTGTCATTCTATAAGCCAACCAGTTATCATCAAAAATCAACTTGTGTTAAAGTACTTTTGCCTATCATCTTATCCGTACTATTCTAGAAGACTCATTTCATTTTTCTTTTGCATCATCCATGTTTTGTTTGAATGTCTTTTCTTCTTGCCTAATTTCCTGAGGGGATGGATGTTGCTTTCATTGTACTGAAAGTGCTTCTCCAGTCTTCCATCCTTCTCTCCTTGACATTTGCGAATATGTGCAGTACAGATTTTAATCCCTAATATGTGACATCGGATGGTGAGGGGTAAGTTTTATTACCTTTCATACCCTCTACAGCTCTAAGTCTGTTTCTAAAGACTATGATAGAGCCACAGTTAATCAGTAAGAAACTGGATAAATTTTGCATTTACCACTAGAAGATATCCCTTTTTCAAAGCTATAGAGGACATTGTGATTTACAGGTTCACTATCTCAGAACCCTGTACCAAGTTTCTGCATTATGCAATGTCATTAAATGCATGATTGAATTTGTATCTATTTTTAGAATATTCATGAGTTGCTTAGAAAATAATGGAAAATGAGCCTTGGTGTTGGATTACTGTGGGAATTAGTTGAGACTAATTTTTTAAAATGCAAAGTGTAATATAAATAGACAGATTTAGTATAAATTTAAAGCTACTTCAGTATACTTTCTTCCAGTGAATATTAGCTATGTGATACTGGTATCTGTATATAGATTTATGCAGCAAATCTGTCCTCAGCAGAATCATGTGAACATTGTTCTATTGGTATTAACTGCATAACTTATAGGACTTTAGCTAAAGTGAATAACTTGGGGTCCTGAGTCAGCATAATTGATTTGAATAATGATCTACAAATGATTTACTCCTTGTGTGCAGTTTTAAATGCTGAGCTTTAGTTTTTCTAAATAATGCAGTGAGTCTACCTTGTAGCATGTATCAAGAACTGAGATAATGAATGTAACAATGTTATTTAAACTGCCATGTTTCAGCTTATCATAAATACTGGATTATTTCCAATGATCTATTGAAATTCATGAAATAAATTTCATTCAAAAATTTGTGTTAATATTAGAAAATATATCACCCTAAGAGACATATCTTCTAAAAGATCTCCTGGCTCTGGTTACTGAAAGGCATGGCTGACAATCCTGAGTTAGCAGGTCAGGGTATGTAGAGTAGAAAAGATATGACCAGTTGAAATGTCTGACTATTGGGCAAGAAGAAGGTGAGCACATCAAAGAAATACATCACTTAGGGGGACTTCAGTTAAGCAGAAAATATCCACTAACATTATATTCCAGTCTGGGTTTCCTAAGGATGCTAGGTCAGAGCAGTGAGGTGGCTCCAGCTGGTGAAATCAGCTGTTGTGCAAGTTTGATCCCTGGAGCTCACAGCAAAAGGGGAGATCCAAGCACTGGGGTCAATGTCTGACTCCACACACCACATGTGTACCTCTTTGCTTTCACTTATCTCAATCCTACTATTCCTCTCTTCTAGAACACAGCCCTGCCCAGATGCCACCTGGCTTCCAGGGGTACAGCAAGTTACACATACATGGCTAAAGTTCCAAAGCTGGGATCTGTATACAAAAATGGACTTGTCACATTTGTCTTTCTAGGACTGGGCCATCCCAGTACAGTTTGTTCCAGTTTTGTCCATTTACTTGTAATTTAAGTAATTACAGTGATAATAATTTTTAAAAGATAACGCTAATTTGCTGTAGCACAATGCTAAGTTTTGGTTCTTAATGATAAAGTTACATAAATATAAAACTGTAGAAGAAGTCTCAAAATAAAGATCGTTGGCATACTGTACTGTCTGCACAGAAGTTAACCTCTGACAGACAACTTGAAAATGGTTTCTAACAGGGTGAAGTAGTACTGTTTCTCAAAAGTAAGCAGAAAGAAAGTTCCTAAGTATCTGAACAGACTGATGGGAGGAAGAATAAGTTAACACCCAGGCCAAAGACTGTGACATAAAATCCCAGAGTGTTTGAGAAAAGGGAAATTCTTGCCCTCTGCTTCTCTAGCCGAAGAAGGAAGTGACTGGGTGGTTTATGGAGGTAGACATAGTTCTCTTTCATCTTGCATTTTACTTAACACCTACCTCTTAAGTCTTCCTACCCTTCTTAAAAGTTAGAATGACTCAGTTTGACAGAATTGATACTGACACCTCTGCTGAGCTTTAATAATGAGCTAATTGCCAGAACTACTCATTAATTAACTATATTATTCATAAAACGTACATGGCAACAGGATGTGAAAGAGGGTGCTTTCCCATTGTGTTGACGTTGGCTGATAAACCAAGCCTGAAATTAAAGGGTGAAGAAAACCCGTAATACTAAGGGGATGCTGCACTGTCTACAAGAGGTTCCCGCAAACACGTTTAGGAAACACCAGCTGCTTTAGTGGGCACAAATAGCCAAGGAGGCCAGATGACTGATAAGGGTTTTGGGGGCAAACATATTTCTTTTGCAAGAATATCTCATGATACTGGACTCTTCTGCTTACATAAACCTTGAAGGCACTCTCTAAGTTTGTACCTCATTTTGCCTTGAACTTAACTTATGTCCTGAGCCCTTTCTCCAAAAGCCTGAAGGCTAGAAGTTACTAAGAATAGCTTGGCATGACAGAAGAGACATGATTGGTTTCAACTGCAAACAATAAAACTATTAACTATGTTGTAAATTCTGTTTCAAAAGTTAAAAATGGGGCTAAGGAATGGCTCAGCTAGCCTTATGGGAATAGGGTCCTGATTTTGATTCAGAGACACTTTTTTAAAATTAAGAACAGTGGTGTTCTTGTAATCCCAGGATTAGTAAGAAAGATATAGGCAGATCCTAAGGCTCACTGGACAGACACTCTGATCTACTTAGCCAGCTGTAGATAAGTGAAAGGCCCTGTATCATAAGAGAGATGAATAATGCCTGAGGAATGGAGCCAAAGATTGCCCTCTTGCTTCCTTGGGCATATGCACACATATACATGCACATCTGTGGCGGGTTCAGGTATTATTGAGGGAGACCTAGAGGCGTGGCTTTGAGGTCTTGAGTACTCTGAGTGGGGCATGGCCAGCCCTATTTTTTTATGGCTGTGAGCCAAGCCTTTAACGACTGAGCTATCCCCCCAGCCTACCAGTCACATGCTGCCTGCTCTTCCTGTTTGTTTTCCCCATGTTCCCAGAGGGAAGACTGCATCTGTAGCTGCATGGGACATTTCACCCCTCCAGGTATTGCCCTAAGGCTCAATCTTTTTATCAGTGAGTATTTCATATAAACCTCTTAATAAATGTTTACTATAAATCCCTTAATAAATATTAATCTTTTCATATAATCAACTGCCAGTGAACAATTCATACAATATGCATCTATACACATATATGCAACTGCAAACACACAAAAGCATACAGAGTAGAAAATTCTCCCTCTTAATCCACTGTGTAAAGCAATGCCTCAAGTCCCAGCTCTGCTTATAGAAAAGAGATTAAGAACAACTTTCACTTAGAGATTTACTAGATTCCAAGATCAAAAGGTATGTACTTTGGCAAAGGAGGCAGATGCAAAGCAACTAAAAAAATACATTTTGCCCAAAAGTTAGACTTGGGAAGACTAAAGAAAACATAGGTCTTGTTTAAAATGGATAGGCGTGGTCTGAGAATGTGCTAAGTTACATGTGAATCCACCACCCTACAGATAGAAGCAGATAGAACATCCTCAGGTTCAAGATCCTCTGAGAAGCCCACACAACAAAACAGTCCCAAAGGAAAATGACCTGTATCTCCCATTATGACATCAGAAAACAACCAACACAATGTAAAACTGAGGATATATGAGAACAATTTCTCTACCTTCCTTGGGCTTCTGTCCCCAGGTTCCACTGTATAGTAGCTGAGACTTAATGGGGAGCAATACTGGATGAGTGACCCAAGAAAAAAATAAAGAATAGTCTCCATAACCCCTTCTTCAATCATCATTGTCAAACCTAAGGTTATCCCAAGCTGGGCACACTGAGAAAGAAACTCAGATTCAATAAATCAAAACCATTTTACCCCCAATATTCCTCTTTCCTACTTGCATTTTACCACTTGTTTCTCTATTGGCCTATTTCTAGTTTCCTAGCTTTCGTAGGTACCATAGTTAAACACACATAGATAAAGATTCAACACTAAGATCTACACATTTGAGACAAACAGTGTTTGTCATTTTAGGTCTGGATTACCTACTTTGTGATTGTGCTTTCTAGCTGCAACTGTTTATCTGCAAATGTCATAGTTTTACTTTTCTTTATAAAAGCTAAATAAAACTACATTGTATAAAAGTACCCCATTTTCATTATCCAGCCATTACTTGAAGCTCATCACAACAGATTCCATGTCTTAGCAACTGTGAGAATAACAGTAATAACAACGCATATGCAAATAGCTCTGTGATATGATATAATTTGTATCTGATGGCCCAGAAGTGGTATAGCTGGATCATGGAGTCTCATGTTTGCACTAGGCTACATACCCACCAACAGTGTAAGGGATCTTCTTGCCCCACACCCACACCACCATTTTTTGCTATTCATTTATAAATTATAATGGCCTGGACCCTACAACATCCAAAAGTCAGTCTATATGTTTATACAAGATCTTCAATTATCTTCTTGAGATTATCCAGAGGAAAGAAAAGAACTCAACAGAACAATTTCAAAATAACAATGAAGTGAAAACAATTAAGTTGCTATCTACTCACTCTCTCCAGAACCCACAGTGTTTAATGTTCCAATTATGTATAAAGTATGTTGTTTAATTGTCTTAAAACCCCAAAGTTAATGTCTTGTGTGATGATGGCTCAGCCATTAGAAACATGCAAAGCTCTTACAAATGACCCAGTGTCAGTTCTCAGCACCAACATTAGGAAAATTGCAATCACCTCTACCTCCAGCTCTAGGTCATCTGATGCCCTCTTCTGGTGACTAAGAGCATGTGCACTCATGTGCACATACACACAGGCACATATGCACATTTACGTGTGCACATATCACACAATTAACAAATAATAATAAATCATTCAAAAAGATAGATCTTATGATTATATTTCATCATTCTAATTTTATAGACTATAAAAAAAAGATCACTTACATGAATTGTTGATAAGTGCCACCAGCAAGCATAGATGTAAACACTCAAACCTAGGGCTTAATCTGTAATCTTCCATTTCTTACTGGGTGCATTATAAGCTAAAGTTCCCACCTCTATTAAACAAAGCATGCTGTGAAGATCCTTAGTGTTTTGCTTCAAATATGTTATAACTAACAGACAAAGGGAGGCTATTATAAATGGGTCAACAGTTCTTTCACAAACTCTGTACTTTAAGATAGAGCTAACATGTAGTTTAGGGTTTGTTGAGTTTCTTCTGTGTGCTAGGCACTGTGTTTAATAATAAAGAAACAAGTGTAAGGTTTGTTTAAACAAAATTTTACCACCATGGGGAAAAAGTAACAATGTGTATCTACTCTATAGACAACAGAGCAATTGCAGCCCCTGTAATTAGTTCTTTCAATGCATACATACATACAAGCACTGCTTAGGAAGGATGCTCACTACCCACCAACTGGAAGGTCAGAAAGGAGCTTCTAAAGAATGTGACCTGTAAAATGAGACAATAAAGATGAACTCACACAGCAAAACAGAGGAGATGCATAGGCACTTTTCCAGAGGGAGGAAAGAGTCTATACAGGCCTGAATGCCAGATATGGTGGGACAATATCAAATGATGGTAATGGAGAAGTGTCCAGCTTCAAAAGGCAAAAGGAATGTGTTAAGAGATGCCGTAGCAAGTAGGGGCAAGATGGTGTCCATGCCAAATGGACTTGGGCATTTTGGAAATGAAGTGGAAATAGAGGAGACTGTAGCAAAATGGCACATAAGTTTGTAAAAAAAAATTCTGATATCATATAAACAATTCGATGTCTGGAAACTCCCTCCCTCTGAGACTAATCCAAGCCAAAACTTTGAAACAAAGAAAAAGGATGGAGGATGAGAGCAATGTCATAGAACAAGTTTAACAGACAGTTTCATAAAATCTATACCCTTTCATGTCTGTACCTTATGCTGGCACTTCTCAGAGAAAAATGATGCAGTAAGGATGTAGGACAAAGACTCATCACAGAAAAATTCTCATGGTCTGTGCATGGAAGTTGGTTTAGTTAAAGGATTAGACTTCAGGTCTTCTCTCCAAGTTGAACCATAGAAACCATGTATTCTCAGCAGGTTGGTGTTATGAAAATGTTTTGGGGGCTTGTCTACATTTCCCAAAAAGCTCGGGGTTTTGCTTTTTACTTTGTGGAAAAATTAAAAAGCAATGAAGGGAGATATGGGTCAAGATCTTCTGCCTTAACAGCCATCTAACACCAACATATTGTCATCTGTCACTGCTGCCACCCACCTTCCTATCACTGACTTGTCTTGGAAGCAAATTAAAAATTGATGAAAGGGACCAATTCTTGTGCCATTCAGTGGGCTTCCACTTGGGCATATGGCGCTAAGTGTTCTGTATGTGTCAACTCATTTAATCCTTTCAACAATCCTATTAAAAAATATAAAAGCTAACTGTTTTCTAGAGAAGTATCTAGGGTCAGAAGGACTTACTTGTCAGTCTTCCTGACTCTGTAGACACTCAATGTTGTTAATTTTTCCAATGTAATTTGGAGATATGTACTGTTTTACGCAAGGATAGTCTCAAAACATGGTTAAATCATAATAAAATAAGACTGCATTTCCTCACATCATGTAATGTGCTAACTGGAGTGCAAATCTACATTATTTTTAAAAAATGCATAGTGCTACAGTTCCATCCTTTATCTATTACCTTAAGTTTTTATAAAGGAGCAAATAAATTTTTCTCTTCACAAATCTATTTTCCATTAAAAGCAGACATGCCATCCAGTAATATTAAATGTTGGGCAGGCAACCAAAATATATTGCCAAATTTCTCTCTGCATTTGGTTGTATACAGCTATTTCTTATTTCCTCTGACAGCTAGCTTTCTAGACTGACAATGGCTCAGCAAATTTGCATCCTAGCACATTCTCCAAATTTTAGTTTTTGCAAGGGCAAAGTTGGAAATATCAGATCTCTATATTTGTGAAAGTTATTTCAAGATGAGGAAGATATGTATAAAGATGTATGAATCCTTAACATACATAGCAACACTGCAATGCACACATTTCTAGTAATGATGATCATATACTTAAATTCTGCTTAGATATTGTCTCCATGTATATGATAATCTCAGAACCCGTTCACAAAATATGTGCCAATTGCCAGTATGACATAAGCAAACGGGAATCTGTTGATCTCTGGATTATCATGTCTAACATTGGTGATGCTGCTTCATGGATGTCTCAAATCTGATATATATTAGATATGCTGAGTAACTCTGCTACATTTTGGATTTTCTCCCTAATAGCATATATGCTAGAAGCATGGTGCTTACTGTAAGAGCTTCAAAGGGTGAGAGAACTTTTACAGGCTGGAACCTAATAAGAGGTTAGCCAGTTAGCTGAGAATGAATTAATGCTCATCTCAGTGAAATGGATTAGGTCTCTTGGAGCTATTTTGTTTCCTACAAAATCAGGTTGTTATAAAGCAAAGCCATTCTACATAATTGGTGGCTTCTACAGAAGACATTCACAACACGTGTCTCTGTATCTGCTCTGTGACATTATCTGTTTCAATGATTCATGAAACCCGTATTAGATACAGTATTAACTTAAACTTTCCTTCCTCTTCATCTATGACCCAAATACTTTTTTCTTTATAAAGTATCCAGTCTTGGGCATTTTGTTACAGCAGAACAGATAAACTCCACTCCTGAGATTTAGTTTAAAAACCGAAAAAAAAAATGGTCGAAGAATCAAGATTGAAATCTGAGAGTGCAAGATTAAAAATCAAAGCACTCTTTTATCTGCCCACTTTCCAATTTTCATGAGAGTAGACTATGGAAATAAAAATAAATCTATATGATTAAGGCAAATGAGAAGGGTATGGACTAAAAAAAAAAGCAAAGAAGAGTTGGCCAATCTTAGACTTTTAATTACAATCTTTTATTTTAGCTTATTGAAGTATAATTAACAAATAAAATTATATAATATATATTCAAGATGTAAAGCATAATATCTCAAGATATGTAGGCATTGTTATTTCCAAAATTAAGCAATTAACACCTACATATATTTAAGGTCAACTCTGTGAGAAAGTTCCTCCCATATTGTGTAACTTTAGTCACCGTGTTAAACATCATTAAGTCTGCAGAATCATTCATCTTATAATTAGGATTTGTACTCTGTGACCTAAATCTGCTATTACACACACTTCTCTTCTCTCTCTCTCTCTCTCTCTCTCTCTCTCTCTCTCTCTCTCTCTCTCATCCTCTGTCTCTCTGTCTCTCTCTCTCATTAAGAAATCCAAACTACCCAGTATTAAGGCTGAGTTAGATGTTCCTCTGTAGGGAATGGACTCTGAGGTGTCAGTTCATGCACCAGAAACATGCTCTGATCCTACTGCAAGAGGCTCCACAAACTGCCCACACCATTGACAGTCGTCTACCTTTGAAGAGTTAGTTCCTTTTCATGGAGGTGCCATCCTTGGGGAATGGATGGGGTGGGGGGAGGCTGAGGGAGGACTGGGAGGAGTGAAGGGAGGGGGAGCAGTGGTAGATATGGAAAAAACTACAACATATATATATACACATTCCCATATATATAATATATATATATTATATATATATATATATGGTGAGCCTTCCTTCCCTACCTTGTTGTGACTTGCTGTAGATTTTTGATTATCTACCACATTTTGCTGATGCCTTCCTTGAGTTTAATGTAACTAGATCTCTTTATACTTCTTTATCCAGACTTATCTAGTTTTCAGACATTATTCACTTCAGTAAGTTTCTGTCTCTCTTTATCTTCTGAACAATACTTTTTTAATATTTCTTTTCATTCTTCTCATTTTTTCCCTTACTGACTGCATTTTTAAGAAACCTCTATTACTATTAAAGTTTATAAATCATTTCTCCTTGATAAATCTGTAGTTGACACTGTTATAGTTTTTATCTTATTTATTCTAGTCTCCAGCTCCAGCATGTTGGTACTATGGAAGAGGAATGGGTGCTTGGAAATACTTCTCAAAAGCAGGTTCTAAAATGAAATACATAAAGAGCACTGCTGTCCTGAGGGAAAAAAAAACACAGAGACACAGACAATTTTGCTGCAGGTTCCTCAACTTTTCATAACACACACACACACACACACACACACACACACACACACACACACACAGTGGCTCTAAGTAAGGAAGGACAGAGGGCAAGTTGACAATGTCATGGTCATAGGGTCTAAGACATGGACACTCTCAGCATGATATAAACTGTGTCCTAACTATGAGTCCAGAACCTGAGATTCAGTAGAGTTCACTGTGACAATGATTTAGATACCCAAGGAACAGGTATTTACAGAGAAGTGACAGAGCCAGGGTCTCTGGTGAAGGTGTTTGCAAAATACTGATACTCAAGAGCTCAGGATATTACTAGCCTGAAGCAGCATGGAGTCACATATGAAGCACAGAAACACATAGTATGAACACTAAACTGGAACCAGAAAAGTGGAACATACTTTCTCAAGGCCATTTCATTCATGGAAAGCTGTTAGTTAATGTTGCTAATAGCCAGAAGTTTCTGGCCTGTCTGGTTTAGACCTGCAGTCCTAAAGTTACCTAGCCCCAAATAATCACACAAAGGTCTATATACATTACAAGCTGGTTGGTCTATGGCTCAGGCTCATTACCAACTAGCTCTTACAGTGTAACTCAACCCATTTTTATTAATCTATGTCTTGCCACATGGCTAGTGGCTTTACCTGCGTTCCATTACCTCTTTCTCTCTTGGGTGGCAGCTTGCAGCATCTCCATGTGATTCTGCGCTTCTTTTCCTTTATCTGTGCTTGGGATTCCCACCTGCCTCCAAACTGCTCTGCCACAGGCCAAAACAATTTGTTTATTATCCAATAATATTTCACAGTGTACAGAAAGGCATCCCACATCACTTTCCCTTTTCTGTCTAATCAAAAAGGAATGTTTAAATTTCAACATGCAAAGTTACAACAGCTATCAAGAATTACAGTTACAATATCTAGTCTATTTACACTTAGCAAAATTATAAAAGATATTCTATCATCTACTTTATCCTTGTGAGTCCAAAGTTTCATATCTAATTTGCTTTTTATTATAACTAAGAAAAACTATTCACTTACAACTATCTAATCTTCAACTCCATCAAACACCAGACGAGGTTATAATAGTAACTGAGTGACACAGGAAGTGCATTGCAAGCAACCTTCAAATTTTTTTTTTTTTTTCACCACCGTCCGCAACCTTCAAATTTTAGAAATGACAGAGATGGCATCTGGCTGCTTGGACAGTTACCCAAAGTTTCCTTGTAATGTTGGGGCATCCATCTTCAGCCTACAGGCCTAGAATTTCTGACATACCTCTCAGTGAAGCAGGAAATTTGAAGAACTGCTCCACCCATTCAGGCATAGTTCATCAGTTGCTTCTCCCTGTGTCCTGTAGAATGTCTGACAGTTTTCTCTGAGAAGCAGGAACCAAAAGGACCATTTCAGCTTATTTTGGCGAAGTTCTGGAGGTCACTTTCCTGTGGGTTCTACATGTCCAGTTTATACAGCCTTTTGTCAAGCAGTCAAGGCAAGAATAGTCTCTGGTTCAATGGCCAACTTTTTCCAAAAAGAAAGTAAATTCCATATGGAGTTTTTTGATGCCTATTATCCTCTTGAAGTATATTGATGCTGCCAGGATCAGACATGCCTGCTGACAATGAATTACATAATACCTGATAGAATTCTTTTCTTTCCTTTCTCTTCTTCTCTTTTCTCTTCTTTGAGACAGAGTCTTATTGTGTATCCCTGGTAGGACTAGAACTCACTGTTCAGACCAGGCTGACCTCGAACTAACAGTGATAACCTTGTCTCTGACTCCTGAGGAATTAAAGGTGTGTGTCACCAGGTCCAAACTAATAGAACTCCTGTTAAAAGCAATTAGACCAGACTTATAGGCAAAATAAAAGAAAAAAACTAAAGTTTTATACTAATAATACTCTGAAAAATGAGAATTCATATTCTTTTTCATTAAACATTTGCTTTAAAAAGGGAGGAAAGATGAAGAACAATATTATTATTTTGTGATAAACTTGAAAAAAATAATTTTTAAGCAAATAGAGAAAATAAAAAATTAGAAAAGAAAGAAACTTTCATTTGGAAATTTAACATAAATGAAGAACACATAATGTTCAAAGTATAATCAGGACAAGTGGAAATTAATTATTTCAGAAATTGAATTGTATTAGTCAATTATTTTCTAAATGAGAGAACTCTCTTGTAAATTATAAAAATGGCTGTGATAAGATTCAAAAGAACTGGTTCACAGAGTCAAAGACTCTTTAACAAGAATGTTGAAAAAACTCTAGTCTTCCTTTTTAGATTTATTCTTTTATTTTTTGTATATAAATGTTTGTATGCATGTATGTATATGTACCACCTGTGTGCCTGGTTGGTGCCCATGGAGGTCAGAAAACTGTGTTGGATCCTGCAAATTACAGATGGTTGTAAACTTCCATATGGGAATTGAATTCAGGTTCTCTGCAAGAGCAGCCAGTGCTCCTAACCACTGTGCAATCTCTCTAGTGCTGCTCAGTTTGGTTTTTGGTTTTGAGGGTTTTTTTGCAATATGAACATATAGGACACATAGAAAGCAATGATTTTTCATGGAACCACTGGAGAGTTGGAGTTAGAGGGAACACTACCCCCTCAATTTCTAAGCAGTAGAGTATACTCGAAAAGGCATATCTGTGCTGTTCAACTGCAGCAGAAGATCTGAAGCTATAAACTAGCAAGTACCCTGAAATGCTAGCAGTGGTTCTCCATATTGTAACTGCCTTCAGTGAGTTTCTGGAGTCTAAGTTTGAGATTGTGTAAGAATGATAAAGAGTTGTGCCACTTTGCAAGCAATTTGTCACATGTCTTCCTAAGTGAAACATCATAACTATTTGAAGACCCATCTTTCGTGCTTAGGCCTTTCCTAATTTCTGTTCACTACAGAGTGATAGAAAGTTAACATTTATTTCATTCTTTTTGCTTTCGGTCAATGAGTCAGACCCAATCTACTAGTGCCAGTGCCACCTTACCTATGGCCTTTTAATTTCTCTTTGTTCTTTCTATGAACCTAAACTAAGATTCCACAAAAAAAAAAAAAAAAAAAAAAAAAAAAAAAAAAAAAAAAAAAAAAAAAAAAAAAAAAAAAAAAAAAAAAAAAAAAAAAAAAAACCATACACAGGATAGTCCACTTGCTAAGCATGATAGGTTAGATAATTCTATTAGAATTTTGGACTGCCAGTGAAATCAAGCCCTGCCAACAGCCTAATCACTTCACTCCATGTCCTGTGATATAACCACACAAAGACATTTATTCAACTTGGTGCTAGGATTTCTCTTGTTACTGAACACCCTTCTAAATGATCTACTAAGCCACATGAAACTCAGAAGATAAGAAAGAGGAGAATAAGTTAAATCTTAGAAAAATTTTATGTTAATAAAGAATTGGGAGGAAAAGTCTGAGTGGGAAAACAAATGTCTGTTTGACCAACAGAAGATTAAGAAGCAAAATCTATCTGTAATCTCAGCAATGCGTGAAGCTGAGGCAAGAGGATAGCAGGTTCATTGTCCACCTTGGCTGTGAGAGTGAGTTCCAGGCCAGCTGGGGATAGCTATTGAGACTCTGCTTCAAACTTTTTTCAAAGAAGGGTAGATATAAATAAGTGCTCCTATAAATCTATGTTTAAGAGTCCAGTTGATTTACTTGGAAGACAGAAAAAGATATAAACAAATAAAAATGAATATACAAATTAGGAAGATGTATTTGTATATCTTACCTGCTGTTCAATTTATGGTACTATTATTGATCTGAAGATATTACACACATTTAAAATATTAATGTAAAATAATTAAATATTTATTTTGACTTTAAAATTGTATACAATTCAATACTTTGAAAAATCAAACTAAATAAACTACATATATGTCTATAAGGCAGTCAATATTATAAACAGAAGCCAATGCTCTCTAAAGATCTCACTTATACATATGATGACTTCAGGGAAGGCTCTCACTTCTTGCTCAAGTTCTACATTTATGCAATGAGGTCTTAAATCCTCTTCTGACCTTATGAAAATAAAGCAATGTAGTGGGTGTGACTCTGTTTTATATACAGAAGTCCTGTTCTCCACAGAAGGCACAGCACAAAAATCTATAATAGATTCCTGAAACTATGAATAGTACAAAAATGGGGAGAGAGAGTGGAGGGTGCTGTGGAGGGAGGAAGGGTATCTGAGGGAAAAGTAACACTAAGAATTTTTGAAAACTCCAGATGGAAACCTATTATTTTATAAGCTTCATGTATATAAATACATATGAACATATATAAGTTCAACATATATTCATATGCATATATACATGTACATATACATATATATACATACATACATATACACAAACACATATATATACATGGTGAGATATGGATATTGGAGAGAGATATATAGACAGATAATTTAATTAGAGTTACATGACAATGGAATAATGCTCCTTTATGCTAATAAAAACTTGAATGCTAGATCATGATACCTGCCTTTAATTTGTTGGTCAGGGGTGTCCTACCACCAGAACCTGATGGCAATATCTTATTGCCAAAGACACTACAAACTTTGTTCATGGGATATGAAATGATCAAGTTGCTACTTATCAAGAGGGTTTCCCCAAGCTGGCTGGCTTTCATAGCACCAGAAGATGTTATTCCGTCTGCTGGAGAAAGGAAATATCAGCAATAATTTTACAAAGCTATAAACCCTATGAACTATTGGTACAGCAAGATATGTCTATGTGTGCAATAGTGCCATGGATGTTATGGTAGCAACCAATTACTTTCTGGTTAGGTTTAAGACCAGTTCTACAGAAGGAAACTTGGCACACAAATTCTATTTGATCTTATAATAAAAACCCAGGGCTAAATATTGGGCAAAAGCTGAAAGATCAGGGAGACAGAGAAACAAGCCACAACCAGTTCTCACCTAGCCACTCCTCAGGAATTCTCAGACTGAATGTCTATGAGTCCTCAGTCAAAAGGGAAGGGAAGTGCAGGTAATGGTCTGAACTCATGCCTCCTCCAGCCTTATCTTTCTTTCTCTACCCTGCTGGTTCATTTCCTGGTTCAACTTTCCTGATGTTTGAATTAAAGGCATGAGTGCTTCCCAAGTACTGGAAGAATAGGCATAGGATCCCAATTGCTCTGATTAAAGGTGTGTGATACCACTGCCTGGCTCTGTTTGGTCTTGACCTCCAAGAGATCCAGAAGGATCTCTACCTCTGCCTCCCAAGTGCTAGAATTAAAGGTGTGGGTCACCATTCTCCGATTTTTATGGCTAAATCTATGACTAACTCTGTCCTCTGATTTTCAGACAGATTTTATTAGATATACAATATATTACCACAGAAACATATATCTAACTCTGTAAATATTGCCAGGAACCCATGTTTGAGAAGGCAATAGGCCTCTCAGATAAACTTATTATAACTACTTTGCTAAATGGAAACGGTGTTAAATTTTCCTCTGAATTCCTAGCCCTCTACCCATAGGTTAGAGTAACTCTCAGGCCTCATCAGAAAAGTTCCTGATTGCATGAACAGCAGCTAATAGAGAAACTCACAAGACCAAAGTACATAAAATAAATGGAACATTTATATTATACAAACTCACCCCCAGAGCTCAGGGACCATAGAGGAAGAGAAAAGAGAACATTGTAAGGCTCATAGGTCAAGGAGGACCAGGATAAAACACTGTTTTCTAAACACAACAGGACCAAGACAGCTGCACTCATGAACTCTAAGTACTTGTGCTGGACTGTACAATAGCAGCACCAGGTCAATGCAGCTGGCATTCAGACATAGCCTAAAGAGGATCAGAGCCTTTACATGTAACTGAGAAGCTGTTGACAGCTGACGGCTCCGGAGGAGGGCGAGTCAGTTTGTTTCCAGGGTGCAGCTTCTGATAGATACACCATGTTGCATTGCATGGCTGTACAGTCACAAGTGGCTAGCCAGTACAAATTCCAAACAGCAAGCTATTAAAAAAAAAAAAACAGAGAACAGAAGACATAAAGTTGTGAAGAGGTGAAAGCAGATGTGGGAAGATTAAGGGAGACAAATGGGGGTAAAATGATCAAAATACAATGTATGCATATGTGAAAATTAATTTTTAATTTTTATTTTTAAAAAAATGAAGAAGCTCAAATAATAGTAAATGAGAATAATAAAAATGGTATACTGTAATGAAGGTTATTTGAGCATGGTCTATTTACTTGTCTCTAACTACAGTTGGGAAGGTAATGGAAAAGAAACAGCTCACTTTCTGGGAAGAACAGATATGGACCCAATATTTCATCATACTGTTAAGACTGGCAAACTAAAACTTTCCAATATCTTTTCTAAAAAATTTATTGTGCAAACTAAAACTTTCCAATAATTTCTTTTACATTTTTATTGATACTTTCAGATCATGGTTCATTACAAGGAAAAGAATTGATGAAAATAATGCAAGAACAATAGCACAAAGGAATAGCCTATCATATCCTAAATTTTTATGATACATTTTTCTTCTTCTTTTAAGGTTCACCTCTATCAAAACAAGTGGAATAATAAGATAGATTTTTATTTTAATGAAAAGTATTATCTTAATAACTTTTCTTTACGGAAATGACAAATGACTTTTAATACTTTTTTATGAAAAATAAACACTGTGGAGAGTTATGTAATTATTAAAATAAATTGCATCCTTATTCTGTGCATTAAAGTAAATTAGAAAACAGGCTATGCTTTATAACTATTATAATGCCACACAGTACTGAGTACACTGCCTGGAACTCAGCCAAGCCTTACTAACAGGTGATGAATCGTGAAATAAACCCACTATTAAAGATGAGTACGTCATGATTCCTCGGGTATGAAGCAGCAGGAAGCAAGGGCTCCCACAAAGGAAAGTGTAGAATGACAGTTGCCAGGGGCGTGATGAGGTAGTGAAGGAAGGAGTGAAGTGTTAGTAGAGAAAGATTAACAAATTCTAAAACTTTCTAGATCACACTCTACCTGTAGTCAAAAATGCTGCATTAAAGCCAAGTGTGGTGGCACATTCATTTAACCCCAGTATTTGGGAGGCAGAGGCAGGTGGATCTCTCTGGTCTACATAGTGAGTTCCAGGACAGCCTGGGCTACATAGTGAGACCTTGTTTCCAAAAAACAAGAATACTGAATTCCCTCCAGAGGAACACCTAACCCAGTCTTGATGCTGGGGTGAGGAAAGCAGATCTGCCTGGAGTGGATGCTGAACTAAGCCACCTTGGGACTTTGAGACCTCCTGCCCTTGCTGGGGAGGAGATAAAGAGATGGGAGAAGAAAGAGTGACTGGGAGGGGCAGGAGGGGGAAAGGAGTTTGAACAAGGGGATACATGGATGAAAAATATGACTTTCTTCCAAAAACAAGTGAAAAAAGAATTAATTAAATATAGGTAGATTTTTCATCAGGACTGTTAACTCCTAAATAATGACACAGAGACTTGTTATTAATAGTGGTGATGTTATATATTTAATAAAAACCAGTCTGGAATATCAGAGGACAGAAACATCTCTTCCAGCCCTTTTTGGTTTTTAGTTTTGTTTTGTAGGGGGGTTCTTTGGTTTGTTTTTGTTTTTGTTTTTAAGACAAGGTTTTCTGTGTAACAGTTCTGGCTGTCCTGGAACTTGCTTTGAGGTCCAGGCTGGCCTTGAACTCACAGAGATCCTCCTGCCTTTGCTTCCCTAGCACGGGGACTAATGGCATGCTCCACCACTGCCTACTTGGGAGCCTGGAACTCCTTCTGTAAACCAAGCTTGCCTCAAACTCAGATCTGATGGAATTAAAGGCTTAGGTTACCATATCCAGGTGTAGGTCGCCAATTAATTATGAAAGTTCGGCCTTAGCTTAGGCTTGTTTCTAACTAGCTCTTATAACTTAAATAACCCATTTATATTAATTTACATTCTGCCTCATGCCTTTATTACCTTCTCTCTATAGTGCCCATCCTGCTTGCTCTGTGTCTCCTAGCATCTTCACTTTTCTTCCCAGCATCCTCTGTGCCTAAATCCAAGCTAGCTGTTGGCCACTCAACTTTTTATTAAACCAATTACAATAACATATCTTCACAATGTACAAAAAGATTATTCCACAACAATTAAGATGGGGTGAGGTATAGCTCAGTTCATGGAGCATTTGCCTAATATCCACGAAGCCCTGAGTTTGCACTTCAGTACTTTATGAACATATACAGAAACATGAACTGGCAATCCCAACACACAATGTGTAGAAGCAAAAGAATCAAAAGTTCAAGGTCATCCTCAGCTATTCAGTGGACCTGGAGTACATGAGACCCCGTTTCTTGTCTCAAAAAAAAAATGTGCTTTTTAAAAGGATAAATCTTGCCTTAACACTTGTTCTTAGCACTGTGAGATATGAACTTTCTAAGAGCTGAAAAGGACAAACCATTTCAAACCACTTGTGATTTTTCACTAATGCCTGAAGGCTTGGCTGTCTTCCTAGTGACACCTTCATTTTAACTCATTCTTGCCCTGCCCATTTACACAATTAGCATAAACCAGTGGACACCATTTGAAATCTGTGTGCTTCCGACTTTCCTTATGACTACTCAGTTATATAAATAATCATTCTAGAGCTTCTGTCTGAAATGAAATCTCCTGAAGATTTGGGGGTTTGACATTAGGTATCAACTAAAATGGAAATGAACATACCCTTTGGTCATAAAACATCACCTCTTCTACAAGATAAAACCTCACACTGCCCCATAAACAGTGAGATGCAGAACTTTGGAAGAGGGGAGATGGCAAGGCCTGGCAGGATGAGTCCGTCAGAGCATCCATCACACATCACATTGGGAGGTATGAGTCTAAACCCAATGCTGTCTCTTCTGCAGGACCACATGCCTGGGAGACGTAAAGTAGTGGTCATGAACAAAATGGCTTCCTTACAAGCATTCTTATTAGTTTCCGAGCTCCAAAAGAACTACATTTATCTCCTCAGTCTGTCTTTCTTTCTCCTCTTGGACATAAGTCCAGCTGGATTCCACTGGCTCTGAACAGCAATCTCCCTGCAGTGCCTTTACAATATCAATAGCACAGCTCCAGCCAGATTGACTGTGTACTGGGACATGACAATCATCCTACAGGCAGCAGATTGGAAAAATCAAAAGTTCTGTGTGTTAGATGCTGCACCAATTTACTGCCTATTACAAATACAATTTGTGTTTGCATAAAAGTGAAAATTATAATAATGAAGTGCTTTTCTAAAGTTATATTCCTCACTCAAGATTAAAAGCAATGTTTCTATAATTTACTAATTTAACTAATTCCTACATTTAAGTAAGACAAGACTCATTGTATTTGAAATAAATAAGAAAAATATACATACACCACCATTCTTTAAGGATATAACTTGTTTTTTTTTTCCTTTTATTGAAAAATAGGGGTTTTTTTCCCTCACATACTATTTTCTGATTATGGCTTCCCCACCCTCTACTCTTCCAGACCCTCCTCATCTCTCCCGCCACTTGGTTCCACCTTTTTTCTGCCTATCATTAGAAAATAAACAGACTTCTGTGGGATAATAATAAAATAAAGCAAAAACTAAGACACTGGAACTGGACAAAACAAATACAAAGAAAAGAGACAAGAGAAGGAAAAAAAGAGACCAACCATTGGCATACTCCAGAATCCCATAAAAATACTAAACTGGAAGCCATGATATACACATAAAGTACCTTAAAGGTAAAAGGAGAAGAAAATAAATACTAACAAAATAAGATAATAACATAAAGCTAAAAAGAAGAATAAATTCAAGGATATTTTCACTTTCTCTTCTATCAGGTTGTAGCTGGTTTTATGTGAAGGTCTTTGATCTGCTGGGTGGGCCTTGAATTTTGTGCAGGGTGGTAAGAATGGATCCTTCAACATGCTGACATCCAGTTAGACTAGCACCGTTTGTTGAAGATGCGGTCTTTTTTATGTGTATTACTGGCCTCTTTATAAAAAAATCAAGCATCCATAGGTATGTAATTTGTGTCTGGTTCTTCAGTTAGAATTGATTGATCTATAGGTCTGGGTTTGTGCCTATACTTTAATTACTATAATTCTATAGCAGACAACTTGAAACTCGGGATAGTGATACCTCCTACAGTTCTTTTATTATTTGGGAATATGTTAGCTATCTTTGTTTTTGTTTCATCTTGGTGTGTGTGTGTGTGTGTGTGTGTGTGTGTGTGTGTGTGTGTGTGTGTGTATGTGTGTGTGTGTGTGTGTGTGTGTCCATGTGAAACTGAAACTGTCCTTTCAAGATCTGTGAAGAATTATGCTGGAATGTTGATGAAGATTTCATTGAATCTGGAGATTGCATTTGGTAGGATGGCCATTTTTACAATGTTAATCCTACCAATCAGTGAGCATGAAAGATCTTCTCATCTTTTGATAGCTTCTTCAATTTCTTTCTTCAATATCTTAGGTTTTTGTCATAAAAGTTTTTTGCTTGTTTGGTTAGAATTACCCCAACTTATTATACATTATTTGTCTTAGTTAGAGTTTTATTGCTGTGATGAAACACCACAGCAATAGCAACTCTAATGAAGGAAAGTGCTTAATTGGAGGTGATTTACAGTTCAGAGGTTTAGTTCATTATCATCATAGCAGAAATCCTGAAAGCAAGTGGGCAGCCATAGCACTGGAGAGGTAGCTGAGAGAGTTCAACAATCAGATCAGCAGGCAGCAGGAAGAGAGGGTGACTCTGGGCCTGCTTGAGTATCTGAAATTTCAAAGCACCCCTAGTGACACACTTCCTCCAAAAAGCCATCTACTACAACAACAACGTCATGCTTCTTGATTGGGCCACTCCATATAAGCCTATTTGGGCCATTTCCATTCAAACCACCATGGTATTTAAGGCTGTTGCAAAAAGTATTGTTTCCATGATATCTTCCTCTATTTGTCATTTGTATATAGGGGTCTACAAATTTTTGTGACTTAATTTTGTTTCCAGCTATGTTGCAGAAAGAGATTATCCTTTTTAGCATTTTAAATTCATTTTACTGGTTTTTTTGATAAATACAAAATAAATAAAGAAAAAAGAAACAAAGAAGTTTTAAGTGCCTTGAGAAAAGTCACAAAATAATGACTATTTTCTGAAAACTTCAAGGTGTTTTCTATCACCAGATTCTCTCTTTTTATGTTCATCATACTATCTAGCCCTGTAACTTGCACATAATATGGATTTTTTTACATGTTGTTAAGAAAAGCAATAAAATGACTCTGTTATTATAAAAAAAGAAAAAAAGGAAAAAAAAGAAAGAGATTATCAGCAGTAGGAGATTCCCAGTAAAATTTTTAGGGTCATTTATGTATACTTTCCTATCATTTCCAACTAAAGATAATTTTCTTCCTTTCCTATTTGTATCCTCTTGATTTCCTTCATTGTCTCATCATTCTAGCTAAGGCTTCAAGTGCTTAGTTATATAGGTATGGAGAGAGTGGACAACCTTGTCTTGTTTCTAATTTTGGTGAAATTGCTTTGAGATTCTCTCCAGTTAAGTTAATGTTGGTTATGAGCTTGTTGTAAACTGTCTTTATTATGTTGAGGTATGTGTCTTATATCTGTAATTTCTCCAAGACTTGTATCATAAAGTAGTGTTGGATTTTGTCAAAGGACCTTTATTGAATGAATTCTATTTGGTATTATAATAGAACCCAGAGCCAGATATTAAGGGAAAGCTGAAATCAGAGAGACAGGGAACAAACCACAGCCAATTCTCACCCAGCCAACTTCTCAGGCAAAGCCAGGGTAGGTCCTATCTCCACGGGTTCCCAGACTGATTGGATGAGCAGGCAAAGTGAAGAGTTTCTGCCTTCTCTCTATCTTTCTTTCCTCACCCAGATATTTTATTTTGTGGTTCAATTTTTCCAAAGCTAGGATTAAAGGCATGTGCTACCACTGCCTGGCTTTTAGACCTTGAATTTACAGAGGTACCAAGTAATGAGATTAAAGTCATGAGTTACTATTTCACGACCTTCATGGCTTGGCTGTGGGTGACTCTGTCCTCTGATATTCCAGACTATTTTATTAAATATATAATATATCATCACAGACCTATCTTTATCTAATGAATGATCATGTGATTTTTTTTTTCTTTCAGTTTGTTTATAAGGAAAACTGTTCTGTAATTCTCTTTCTTTATTGGGTCTTTATGTGGTTTATGTATCAGAGTAACTATGTTCTTGTAAAATGAATTGGGAAATGTTCCCTTTGTTTCTATTTTGTGGAAAAATTTGAGGAGTATTGTCATTAACTCTTCTTTGAAAGTCTGATAGAGTTTTTCCACAAAAGTCATATGGCCCAGGGCATTTTTTGGTTATGAGACTTTTAATAACTGCTTCTATTTCACTGAAGATCATAGGTCTTTTTAAATTGTTTATCTGATCTGCATTTTATTTAAGTGGTATGTATTGAAAAAAAATCCATTTCTTTTCATTTTCAGTCTGATGAAGTATATGTTTTTAAAGTATGTTCTTATGAGTCTCTGGATTTCATTTGTGTCTGTTGTTATGGTCTCTTTTTTATTTCTAATTTTGTTGATTTCCAAGCATATGGCCAGTTTTTAAGAAAATCCCATGAGATGTTGAGAAAAGTTGTGCTTTTGTGTTTGGGTAAAATGTCTCTAAATATCTGTTAGGTCCATTTGGTTTATAACATTGGTTAGCTCCAGCACATTCTTGTTTAGTTTTTGTCTGGGTGACCTGTCTGCTGGTGGGAGTACGGTATTGAAGTCTCCCATTATCAGTGTATGAGGGTTAATATGTGATTTAAGCTGGAGTAGTGCTTCTTTCACAAATATGTTTGCCCCTGTGTTTGGGGAATAAATGTTATAAATTGCAATGTCTATTTGGTAGATTTTTCCTTTGATGACTATATAGTGTCCTTTCCTATTTTTTTTTTTTTGTGATTGTGTTGGTTTTAACTCTTTCTTTAAAAATTTAATGTCTATTACTGTTTTGCCATGGGAAGTTTTGGGTTCCCTGAAACTGGAGTTATAGACAGTTGTGAGAGTCAGTGTGAGTCCTGAGATTTGAACCTGGTTCGTCTAGAAGAACAGGCAGTGCTCTTAACCTTTGAGACAGCTTGCTTTTTAGGTCCATTTGCTTGGAATATCTTTTTTATCTGTTTATCCTGAGGTGATGCCTACTGTTGAAGTTAAGACATTTTCTTGGATGCAGCAGAAAAATGAATCCTATTTTCATATCCATTACGTTTCAGTGTGTGTTTTTATTAGGAAATTAAGACAATTGATGTTGAAAGATATCAATGAGTGGTGTTTGCTGGTCCTTGTATTTGTTGTGGTGGTGGTGGTAGTGGTGATACAGGTGTTAGTGTCTTTTGATTTGCTGCTCTGATATTACTTATTCCTTGTGTTTTCTTGAATGTAGTTAACCTCTACAGGTTGAAGTTTTGCACTTTCTGTAGGGCTGGATTTGTAGATGGATATTACTAAATTTGGTTCCATCATGGAATGTCTTACTTTCTCCACCTATGGTGATTGAAAGCTGTGTTGGATATAGTCTGGGTTGGCATCTTGGTCATTTGGACATCTATTCAGGCCCTTCTGGTTTTGAAAATCTCCATTGAGAAGTCAAATGTTATTCTAATAGGTCTGCCTTTATATGTTATCTGGTCTTTTTCCCTTGAGGCTTTTAAGTTTCTTTTTGTTATGTCCATTTAATGTTTTGATTATTATGTGCCAAGGAAAATTTCCTTCATGGTACAGTCTTTGGGTGTTTTGTAAGTTTTATGTACCTTTTAAAGCATCTCCTTTTAGAGATTAGAAAAATTTTCTTCTTTGAATATATAATCTGTGCTTTTGTTCTGTTATTTTTCTTCTACCTCTATTCCTATTTTTCTTAGATTTGGTCTTTTTATAACCCCAGATTTACTGTATATTGTGTGTCACCACTTTTTTAGATCTCAATATTTCTTTGACGATGTATCCATTTCTTCTATCTTGTCTTTAGTGCCTAAAATTCTCTCTTCCATCACTTGGATTCTGTTCAAGTTTCTAAATTTTTAGTTTCCAGATTTCCTTCAATTTTGGTTTCCTTTATTGGTTTAATTTCCACTTTCAGATCTTGAACTGGTTTATTCATTTCCTTCCTCTGTTGGTTTGTTTTCATGGATTTCTTTAAGGGATCCATTCATTTCCTCTTTAAGGACCACTATCATATTCATAAGGTCATTGTCTTGTGCTTCAGCTGTTAGAAATCTCAGGGCCTGCTGTGGTAGAGCTGCTGGGATCTAGAGGACACATATTATCCTGGCTGTTATTGACTGTGTTTTTATGCTGGTGTCTTGGTTTGGGAAGATTAAAATTATAGATGCTGATATTTGGTCATGACTTTGCTGGTGGATATTTCACTCTTTGGTTTCTGTTTTCCTTTTAGAAGAATGTAGTAGCTGTGTATCGCCTGGTAGAAAATTCTGGGATATTGATAAATGTGGCCGCTGGGAGTTCTGGGTAAAATGTGTTTCTAGGCCTTGGGAGCTGACACTTAGGAATTAGGGGCTGAAGGGATCCACAGGAGGGAGAAACCAAGATACTCTTTCAGGATCTGCTTAGTCCCTTAAATATGGGGCCAGAGAGTGAGGAGAGGTCACAACAGGTGCTCTGCCACAGAGGTGGAGATGAGTCTGAGGAATTGGAAAGGAGGAAAGAAGGAGTGAAGACCTGAAGCTAGCCTCGCTGCTTTGTTGATCTACTTGCTTCTGTGATGCTTAGAGAAAGTTCTCTGGAAAAGGGGGGGGGGCTGGAAAAAATGGGTGAGGTGGAAGTATGAAGGAGAAGCTTTGCATGATCCACTGGAGATTGGGATAAAGGATGGAAGGGAAGCCACAGCAGGAGGTCTGCTGCAGGTAGGAGTGGTACTTTGGGATTGGATTCTGAAGCTGGAAAAAGATGAAGATCTTCAGTTAACCTATTGCTTCCCTGCCTCAAAAGAATAAGATGGATAGTGATAGAGTAGGACACTCTATGTCCTCCTCTGACCTCCACACAGGGGAGTAGTGGGTACATGTACTTTATCACATATGTATACACGCACACACACATGCCAATATCAAAAGAATGGAAAATAGTATGTGTTAAGCAGGATATGAAAAAAAAGGAAATTCTATGCACTATTAGTGGAAACATTGGTCACACTTTAAAACTAGGTCATTTACAACATAAGAAGCCTAGAAGATATTATATTGGTTGAAATAAATTAGTCACACACAAAAAAATAATTTGTAGCCTTTCTTCTGAGTTATTCTTTTTTAGAGGTGTGGTATAAGTACCCCATGCATGCCTGAGCAACCCCTTGCCACTATTTATCTTTACATTAACTAGTTGTGAGGTATCAAAGTGTAAATGCCAGAGGTCAGAGACTATTACTCTGAAATAATTCCTCCTGGATATAATAGGGCCTTTGCACTCAAAATCAGACACAAGTCCTGAACAATATCAAGCAAGTCAACACTCCAGCCTGGAGAGGTAAGGGGCCAAGACTTCATACCTAACTGGGGAGCTATTGGCAGGTACTGACTTCTGGACGTGAATCTATAATCTTCAGTAGGTACCCCATGATAGATTGCCCATAACCGTGAATATCAAGGCCTCACAATATTTGGTTTACACAGGTTTGGTTCACTAACAACTGAAGAATTCTCACTGGTTCTTTTCTCTGTCATTAGACTTAGGGTCACAGACTCTGCCCTAAACCAGATTAAGCCACCTATCCTAAATAAGCCATCAAAACAGCCAAATTAATGGTGAAAAACAAATAAAGAAGATTTATTGTGTCAGAGACAAGGAGATATAGGGTACCCACTCCTCTTCAGGTTCTTCAGAGTTCTGAAGAAAGAACAAGGTTTATGCAGTGGACCAGAGTTACACATCTTAAGGAAGTCACGGTCAAGCTGTGGTCCTGCCTGCCATTGGTCTATCATTATTTCTTCTGCAAGGTAGTCTAACAAGTTATAAATTTTTCATGGAGACAAGTTCCTTATCTGGCTGGCCAGCATGTTAATCTTTTTCTTCACCCAGCATGTGATTCTAATTTGGGGGTGGTGGCAGTCCACTATTTCAATAGTCTGATAGTCAAGGTAAAAAACATAAGTAATTCTGGAATATATTTATTCCTGTCATGTTCACATGTATGTGATTGTTTCTGGAATTATTAGACGGAGAACCTGGACCCTGGCAGTCCTTTCCATCTAGGATTGAGCATCCTCAATAAGCCAATTAATGACAGAAAGATATAGTGAATAACAGAAAAGAGAGGTATGCTTAATTCAATGTGGCCACATTGGAAATGAAACAAAAGGCTTGTATTCGCCAAGTCTATCTTTGGGATCCTATCATAAACTTTAGGTTCAAATAGAGGACCAAAGTTATAAATGATTAAGTAATTCTAGTCAAGGTATTTATTTTCCTGCCCATCATCATTGTCTTGGCCCCAATCCCTCTTGCAAGATAGTCTGGGAAATCATCAGACTGTATGAAATCTCTCCAGGAGACAAGCTCCTCCTCTGGCTGGAATCAGAGCCTGTAGACTTTGTCTTTTCCCACCAGGAGATTATTGGGAAAATTTCAATCACTTTGGGTGCATTATCTTAATAGTCTGATAGGCGAAGTGTGGGAGGAGTTACAAGTATTTCATTCAAATACCCTCATTCCTTCCAACGCAGCTAATTGAACTTTCATCATCTCTACTTAGACCTGAGCTCTGTCTCATCATCCCTGTGTTCTACATACCATGGCCAAGGGATTGGTTCCTCTACTGGCATTTGCAGGCACTGTGAAAGACTCCAATGATGCACAAAGACCAAGGCCTCTACCAAGAATATTGACTGCTAGATAAAAACCAAGTGGGATGGTACTTCTCTGATGTGCAGCTTTCTCTCCATAGCATAAGGTCATCCTCCAAACCTCAGGTGACTTCAAAGACATCCTTCCTTTTATCTTTCCCTTTGCTCAAGGTCAGCTCTCTCCTTTCTCAGGCCTTTCTTGCCCATTTGCTCAAGTTTGCACAAGTTAAGCCTCTTAGATCTCCAGGAACATGTTGAGATTTCTCAAAGCCCCTGTAGCTGTCCAGTGTTAAAGTATTTCCCTTCAATTACCCAGCCAAGTTCTGCTTTGCCCAACTGAAATCACAGCCCCAGGCAGCTGAGATACCGAAGGCTGATTTCTATTGTTGAAATAATGCCTGGAGGTAGTTTTCTCCCAAACCATACACACACTCATACATATGCATGTACATGCACATACATATACAGGTTTCCTCGTAAACACCTCTCTCTCTCTCTCTCTCTCTCTCTCTCTCTCTCTCTCTCTCTCTCTCTCTCACACACACACACACACACACACACACACACACACACACACACACACTACAGTCTGAGAAAAAAAACCCTTCCCTGGGGTTTTTCAAGTTCAGACAAAATATTACATGTGCTGTGGGGATGATATTTTTGACAATGTTCCAAAGCACTCAGAGCTTTCCATTTTTTGCAATGATGCCCATGTCTGGCTTTCACTTTGCTGAACTAGAATAGAGGGGAAACAGAAAAAAACTCCTGCTATAAATCTCAAGGCCCCATCTTACTGGGCTCTAGTATTTTCCTTTAGATATATGGTTCTCAGTTTTTTGCATGACGTTGGATGTTATCAAATTTCTAAAAATGATTGCTGTTACTGCTCTGGTTATTTTTTTTATAGAATCCTCTGAGATCTATCATTCCAGAAATCTATTCTTCATTTCTTTATCAACTGTTAGAAATTTCTATCTTAGGAGTCACAGACATGTATCAAAGGGTAAATGAGCTAGACAAGCATGATTGCTAACCTGAATTCAATTCCCAGCACCATGCAAAAAGAGCTGGTTGTAGTTGGCCATATCTGTAATCCCAGTGCTCCTACTATGGTGACATAAGGGTGCAAACAAGGCAGAAGAATCTCATAGAAACCTGAAGGATGGTTAACATAGAGCTCACAGTGAATCAGTGGAAATGAGAGAAACTCTACCCTTCAGTAAGAAGAAAGAAACAACTCCTAAAAACTGTCCTCTGCTGTTCTCTGACTTCCACATGTAACTATATGCACATGTGTTCTCTCCCACGCACAATATACATATATATACATACATATATACACATACATGCATGCTATATTATTTGTGCAAGTGAAATCCTGTCTCTGGGTATTTATTTCATGCAAATGGAGAATCCAATCTATGCCACAGAGTATAAATAAATTACTCTAGAACTGAGTATCAAGCATGAAAGTAATTGTATGCCTATGTGTAGTAGATGGGTGAAAACATGCTTCCTTTCCCTTGACTTAAAGAAATTTCTTAAAATAACCATAGGCTGGAGATCTAAAGAGTATTTTGACATCAGACATGGAGATGCAGAGTTTGGAGCTGGTTTTCAGTTTTGCTTTGGTCCAGTGTTTCTTAACTATGCTCATTTTTCCACATTTTGAGTGGCAATGCATATCTTGTGCCATTATATGTTGGAAGTATGTGACCTGCTTTTGAATTGTGGTTTTACAGGGAACTGCGATTAAGAATTTGCCTGAATCTCAGAAGACACTTTGAATTTTAGGCTTTTAAATAAGTTTGAAATGATTATAAACTCTGAGGACTTTTGAAGTTAAACTGAATGAATTTTGCATGATGATATGGCTATAAACCTTGGAGGGTCAGGGAGTAGAGTAGAGTGTGGTGGTTTGAAGAAAAATGTCCCCCAAAGAAAATGGCACTATTAGGAATATGGCCTTGTTAGAAAAAGTGTGTAACTATAGAGACAGACTTTGAAGTCCCATATGTGCTTGAGCCACACCCAGTAACAGTCTACGTCATGTTGCCTTCTGATCAAGATGTAGCCAGGACCATGTCTGCCTGTACACTGCCATGTTCTGCCACAATGATAATGGACTAAACCTCTGAAAATGTAAGCTACCACAATTAAATTTTTTCTTTATTTAAAAAAAAAATAACTGCATGCCCAAGCTGCAAACCACAACCACTGAACAGCTTGGGATCAGAAACACCCTGGAGTGACTCCTTGGATCCACTCCCCCTAGAGGAACACCTGACTCAGTCTTGAGGTTGGGGGGAGAAAACTGGATCTGCCAGGAGTGGAGACTAAACTGAGCAGTATTGGGACAGTGGGACCATGGGACTGCCTGCTGCCTGCCCGGGGAGGGGATGGGGTGTTGTGGAGAAGAAAAATGACCTGATGTGGTGGGAGGGGGAAGGGACCTTGGATAAGGATATACAAGGATAGAAAGTGTGACTTCCTTTGTTCATAATAATAATAAAAAAAGAAAAAAAAAGTACTTCAGTAGTTTAAAAAAAAAAACCATAAGATAATTTGCCATAAAGGTACCAGGTAACAAAATTTTTAGAATAAAGTAGTAGATAAAAGCAAGCTCAGAAAAATATATTTAATAATTTCTTGAAGACAGAGAAATTATGAATACAAACACACAGTGATTATTTTTGTCTGAGTGTTTAACATTGTGAAAAGCAGGTGTTTCTGTGCCTTTGGGTGAAAGACATTTCTGTTGCCCTCCAGATACCTGTCATACAACAGCTATTGTGACCTGGAGTTTGATGACTCTGCATTCAATTAGGTAGCCTTATCAACTACTAAGTTCGTAGATGAGACATTCCCATGCCCTTCTAAAGCTGAACTACCCTGGATAAAAAGGCATTAGCCTTTGAGAAATAATAAACTTTCTCTCTCCTTCACATACAATCTATGGTTTCTGATCCCTTCCTCTAAGGTAAGAGAAAACAAAGGCAAAAGCAATAGATGAACAATTTCAGCACTTGGGAGGCAGAAGCAGGCATATCTCTGTGAGTTTGAGGCCAGCTTGGCTTACTGAGAGAATTCCAGGAAAGGCAGGATGGTGACACAGAGAAACCCCATCTCAAAAAACCAAAAAGTATAGGAACATACATCACAACTTGAACCATTCACAAATTATCAGTAGATACTGAAATCTGAGTCTTTTCCCCATGATCCATGTTTGTATATGTGTGTTTTCCTGAGGGGTTGCTCATGTTCCTACAGTTGTACTATTCCAAATGGCCTTATTTACCTAACCTTGAAGACAGTTACAAATGGGCAGCTTAGGGTCCTGTCGTCTGTGACTATTCAGTTTTTTTAGACATCTTGCTTTGACTTCTGGAACAGATTGTGAGCTTCCGACAGTTAGGAGTGGAATTATGTGTTCTTGGTGACCTTGCACTCTATTTACTGTTATCCACATTTGGGAAAATATCTTCATAATTAGTTGATCAGCTTCTAGGTATGGTCAAATGTACCCTGATTTATATCACACATGTTTATACTTCCTACATATGTTGTCATACACAATCACCTTAGAGGATGAGTACTGCAAAACTGTAAGTACAAAATGCCTTTGTTTTACAGAGGAGGAAGATGAATTCCACAGAAATTCAGCAATGGATTCTGGTGCTCATAAGCAGTGAATGGTAGAAACATGTTGTATCTCAGAGGTTAGCTCTAAGATATACATGCCTACACCTTTGGGTGCATTGTCTCCCTTGGGTCTCAGTGACTCTAACACTAACCATTCAGGTGGTCTTAAACAGTTGTACCATATATTTCATTTTTTCTATATATAAAAGCACGCTCTGGGCCAGAATCACCAAGGCCCAAACTTCCACTGTGTCATTAGATCGTCCAATGAAAACATTTTCGGTAATGTGTGCCCTCTAAATCTCTGTCCATTTAGATTCCTGCACATGTACTGGCTTGAACAATAAAATAGATTCTTTTCTTCACAACCATTCCCTTACTTTGTCTTTGCAGCATTATCAAGTGTTACTGAATGCTTCACTAACAGAGCAAAAGAGAGCTTCAGAGACAGCTGTAAAAGAAATAACAGAAAGGGGAAATGCCCTGCTTTGTAAATATTAAAAAACCAAACATGTTAGTGTTTCCTTAACCTTTAGATACTTGAAGTCAACATACACACTTTCCTGGCCTCCCAGATTCAATCATCATGTCCATAACACAGAAAAAGAGAAACCAGAAGACCAACAGTCTGCTAACTCTTAGAAAATTCCTTCCTTGCACTTTCTTTAAGACAAATGTTCTGATCTATCAGCCTTCCATCTTCTTTCATTCTGATGTTTCCCTCATTTTCTAAATTTCTCTTTGCCTGGCAGGTCCTTAAAAACACACATCCTATTTTTCTAGTCTGACACTGACACTATTACCCTCCCTTGCAGCCAACAGAGGTTGTGACAGTAAATAAGAGAAAGCCAACAATGCAAAATTCATTTTATTGTGAGATGTCCAGAGTAAGGTTGTAACATAAAATCTCTTTAGAGTGGCAATGCAGTCTTATTTCTCTAGAAAGCATAATTTAATCTCATCAAGTCAACACTTGACAATAGGTTATAAATCAATGATGTGGAGGCCAGGGAGAAATATGAAGCTGATGCTATTTCCAAAGTCATAAGTTAACTCAAAAACACCCAACAGGAAATCATGTTCCTGCTTCATCATCACCAGGAGATCTACAAATGGCATCTGTGCATTTGTTCTGCATCTTGCACCCATCTCAACAGTTCCTGGCACAGCTATCCATAACAAGCTGATATGCAACAAAGCTAATAAACACAGCTGGTAGACGTTTAAGCATAACAAGTGCAATGCCATATGTCCCTGTGGAGCACAGAGCTTTACAGCCCCAGGGATCCAGATCCCAGCCTCACTAGTAATGCCTGATCATTACTAGTTGAAGGGCCAGAGCCTCACAATCTATGCTGAGCAAATAGTATAATGTTTCATACTATAAAGCAAAGAAGACAAGTTTGAGTTTACGGTGATTCCTTTTGTTCATTGTTAGCATAGAGCAGATATGCTGTGATTTATACAAAAACAAAAAAAAAGGAAGAATGGAATGAAGAATGAAAGAAAACAGATCAATCAGACTTTGATTAAACTTAGAAAATAATAAAACAAATTTACCTAATGTGACTGTAACTACCCAACCAAATATGCTCCTGAGTCCAGACTCGGGTCTTACAACTAATACTGAAGTGCTCGTACAATTTAACTGATTATTTTCCAGTTTGTCAGCAGATTACCACATCAAACAGAGTAAGAACAAAACAGACATAGTTCAAGACAAAGAGGAAGGTGTGGTCTCAGGGTCTTTCTCTAATTTCTACCATAAGAAGTTAGATCCTAAAACCTTAGAGGACAAGAAGATGATTGGAAGGAATGTCCTGTGCAGAAGGATAAAGTACACTTAGTTATTTTTGTATATTCTTAAAGATTTATTTTAATTACATGTATTTGGGGGGTATAGGCACATATGAATACAGGTGCCTGTGGATCCCAGAAAAGAATGCCAGCTTCCTCTGTAGTCAGAGTTACAGGCAGTTGTAAACCATTGGCTATGGACTCTGAAAACCAAAATCAGGTCATCTTCAAAAGCAATATGTGCTTTTAAGCATTAGTCCATCTCTCCAGCCTCTAGACATTGTAATTTTATATGCAATCTCAGACATGCTTGCAGGATCTGGTAAAACCATTTATTAAAATATTAAAAGTCAGCCAAACATGGTGGCACATGTCTTTAATCCCAGCACTTGGGAGGCAGAGGAGGGCAGATCTTTGAGTTTCAGACCAGCCTGGTCTACAGAGTGAGTTCCAAGACAGCCAGGGTTACACAGAGAAACTCTGTCTCAGGAAAAAAAAGAGAGAGAGAGAGAGAAAGGAAAGAAGGAAGAAAGAAAGAGACAAGAAAGAACCAAAGATTGTATATTATTCTTGTTTACACTTTCCAATGTAACTCGAGAAGATGATTGGAAGTGAAGTCTTATTATAAAGAGGCTTTAATATTAATTACTAATGTCTGGTTATGCCCCAGACTTACTACTAACTATCTCATTCACCTTAAGTTACCCCATTTCTATTAATCTATATATCACCACATGTCTCATGGCTTTACCTGTGTTCCAGGTTATCTTGCTCCCCCAGTGGCCTGAAGCATCTGCCCATCTTCCCCTTTCTTCTCCCTCCATCTCTCTTGGATTTTCCACCTGTCTATTTCCTGTCTTACCATAGGCCAAAATAGCTTCTTTATTAACCACTGGTAGTAACAGATATTCACAGCATACAGAAAGACCATCCCACAGCAACTGTGCCTTGTCCCCAGGCCCTTTTGTAGTCAGCAGAGAATTTCATCATTTCTCATAAATTTTTACCCTTGTGAGAATAATGAAGTCTAGAAGAACATATTACATTTACTAAGAATGCATGTGCTAAAAATGAACTTAACATAGCATAATAATGTATGATTGCCGATCTTCACACCTAACAATTATAAAATATTTTTCTGCCTTCCAGAGTCTCTTCCTCTGTTATCTTTTGGTTTTGGAAATTGTAACAAAGCTACTGTAAAAAATAAAAGGAGAGTAAAGAAGAAATTTAAGAAAAAAAAGAAAGAACTGACCATTCTCAAATTTTAGCAGCTTGTAAACACAGACCTGGTATGATCTCCTAAGGTGTTACCACTAAGTTTTGGAATGTATTAACCCAGTTACTTAGAGACACCACATGGGGCATGGGTTATCTTTGTCTTCCCGTCTCATATCCTCATTCTGTGTTCTTTCACCCATCTGCTTGCTTTGCAATATGGCAAGATTTGCTGCTGTAGCTCTTTCTCTCACAGAAGGCACAATACAGAGGGCAGAAGAAAAAAAAAGGCTCTCCTACCATGATCATTCCCAATGAGAAAAAAATGTTTTTCAATAATCATTCACCAGACAACTGTTCATGGTTTATTATTCAATATTGCACTAAATGCCAATGTCTTTAGCTGTCAGGGACAGTATATTGACCTATGATTGGTCAAAATTAGTCAATCTTTGTTGTTTATTGTTTGGATAAAGCCCAAGCTTATTAAGAAGGGGAGATGACTGAAGCAGTGAGCTTATGCTCAGCAAGCAAGAGGATCTGAGCCCAAATCACCAGCACTCACATTAAAAACTGAGCGTAGTAGAAAACATCTGTAACTCTGGCACAGGGGGAGCCCTAGAGCTCATGGCCCAGCTAGTCTAGCCAATTGGTAAGGGCTGAGTTTAGTAGATACCCTGTCTCAAAAGATAAGTCAGAGGTTGGGAAGATCTCTCAAAGAGTAAGAATGTGAACCTGACTCCAAACTAAAACGCCACTGTAAAAATAATAAATAAAATGAAATAGAATAGAAAATCAATTGAAAAAGACACGATGTCAGTCTTTGCCCTCCATATGCATGTGCACACAAGCAAATATCACAAGCCTTCACATGTACATACACGAAGATGCTCACACACACACACACACACACACACACACACACACACACACCACACACTCATGCATGCTCACAGAAGCTAAACTTCTAACTCTGCCTCAAGGAATAAGAATAGGCAGCAGTACCTGCTGATTTGACAGAAACAGAATAAAAACTCCAAATACAATGGAGTTGGAGAGTGGATGCTGTGTGTGTTGAGGGACAAGATGTGAGGAAGAATGGGAAGTGAGGGAAAAGATAATCAAATTTTACTGTATATACCTATGAAATTCTCATAGAAATGAAATGTTAATTCCAAATTCATTGAGCTCAAAGTAAAATCCAAGAGGTTTGCAAAAAAAAAGTCTGATCTGACCTGAAGTGTCAATTGGAATTAGAATAGACAAGGCTGTAGTCTTGATGGGCTGTTACGCGTAAACTCACACAGACTAAGAGCAGAGCCTATTGGCAATTTGGGGGGTATGGAAGTAAATCATTCTATCTGTGTTTAAACTAAACACCAAAACTTTCACATCTTCTCCCAAAATTACATATCTAGCCATATTTGATATATTCCACTACATCTAAGAACATTAAACTAGTGAATTGCCAGATGTTCTATTATTTCATTATTATACAAAGAAAATGGCTTTACACTGAAAATTGTGCTAAGCATAACTTAGAACACATTTACTGAAGATTGGCACTGAATGAGTGACATCTGTGGGGGTGGGGCAGGGGTTCAAAAGATAAGACATTTAACTGGTAGTAAACAGGAAAAAAAGAGAAAAAAGAAAATTTAACAGTTATGCAGTCAAAAAGACATCCGTGAGCATGCCAGCATGGGCTTACCCACTCAGGCACTGTAGGTCTTGGGGAACTTTGAAATGTGCACTATTTTAAGTAGCATGTTTGGAAGGCTGTTCGTATTAAAAGCATCCTAGCTTCAGAGTTAGGCAGACATAAGCTTTTCTCTCTGGTTTAATAATCAGACTCCTGGGCAAGCTATATATTCTATTTGATAATTAGTGTCCTCAAGTAAAATGAAGGTAATGGCATGGGACTCTGAGAGGGTTGAGCATGGTTGAGACAAATACTCAGCCTGGAGCAGAGCTTAGCAGTCCATGCTGGTCATGGTAATGGATATGGGAGCCATACTGGCCATAGCAATGGAATATTAGTAAAAATTGGGACAGACAGATTGACAATTGCTCTTCAATTCTAGGAACCATACAGAGCATGTTCACATTTTGTTGACTACAGAGGGACAGTTAACTATAGACTAAAGAATGATCACCATATGCCCCTAAAATTGGTCTTCCTGGTAGAGCCACAAAATACTGGAGGAGTGGAATCCAGCCATCCGGACAATCCCCACATCTAGCTGTTCACAACTGTAGAGTGAAGTCACTGAGTGGGTCATTAATGTGGTAATTATGGCCTATGCAGCATCACAGGTTGTGACAGGAGAGATAATTAAGGATAAATTCATGAGCAGTAAATCTATATATCGTGGGGAAGATAGACTGAACAGGGGGAGAATGCAGCTCAGAAAACAGTTGCTCCTCCTTTGCAACTCAGATTCCTGCTAGACCAACAGTGGCGTTCACTGCAAGATGTGTTATTACTTTCTCCCTCCCTTATTAAATCTCTGCCTCTCTGCTCTACATTCCTCATCTCTGTAATACATCAACAAAGCAGGATTAGATGTTATATTTATTAAAATTAACACCTGCCTTAGGAAAGCTGTGCAAAGCTCACCATTCCCTCAAAAATGTGGAATAGAACAGAGTCCCCACATAAAGGAGCACATCTGCAAACGCAGAGTCCCCACACATTTGTAAAAAGCATTATCTGTGCAACAAGGAGACAGTACTCTTTGGCAAATATTACAGAATTATAATGTCAAGTTCTCAAAAGTGCTAGGCTCCCTGTGACTTCTTACAATTCAGCCCATTTTCCGTGGATCTGACCATGTATCCCAGGCTCCCTGTCTTATTCACATCTGTTGGGTTAGATATCTTCCTTTCTAAGGAGCCCTCCTCTGAGTTCTGCATAACTGATGATTTCTGACCCTGCTAACCTCCCTGTCACTCACTTGCCCGTGCTCCATTTTGGATTTGTTCTGGTCCCTAAGCTTTTGCCACACACGTCTTACCTTGCTGTATTTATTTTTATTCAACCTTATGCCATGTTCTTGGGTAAACACATGGGTCCTGAGACAATGTCTTGGTATTGCTAGGGTCCCTAATTAGTGAACCTTTCCAAATCTGTGCTGCAAGTGGCCCTCTGAGCACTGTACCAAAACTGAATGTACACTGACTGTGTAGTAATAGTAAAGACAGAATGGGAAAAGAAAATGTTTTATAATCACACCATCAAATGGTTGATTGTGATGGTAGGTTGAGGATGTATAAGTGTAAACCCTACAACAATTATTGAAGAAATAAAATAAGGCATTTTACAGGATATCCAATAATAAAGATAAAATGAAGTTATATACAATACTGAACCAAATGAAAAGTAAAATGAAACAAAAATAAACAGAAAACAGAGTACAATTAAATATCAAATTGTTTTAATTAGCAAAAAATATTCAAATGCTTTGGCTGGCTTTGGAGAATCTATTCTTCATATTGAGTTGCCTTGACTAGCCTTAATACAGGGTACTTAATACAGCCTACCTCAGTTTGCTATGCCATGCTTTGTTGATACCCATGGGAGACCTGGCTCTTTCTGAACAGAAACAGAGAAGTAGGTTTGGGGGGGAGCAATGGGAAAGTTGGGGTGTGTGGAAAGGATAGGAGAAAATGGGGGAGGGGAAAGTACAGTCAGTATGTAAAAATAAATGAATAAATTTAAGTAATTGAAAAATATCCTAAACACTCCAAGTGAAATATTTAGTGTCTAGTAAATGATAGATATATTAAAATATCTCATTTAAATTTCAACCACTTTTAAATTGCAGGCCTCCAACTTGCCTACTAAAAGCTTGCCTTTAAAAAAAAATACTAAAGAGAAATGAAAAAACCTTAAAAATTGAGTAAAAATCAAAAATCCACCTTAACTTTAAAAAAATTATTTGTTATTATTATTAGAGCTTTGGGGTAGAGAGAAAGATTAAAAAGTAGAGAGTGCCATGGTACACCTGTGGAGATCAGAAGATATCTTTATGAAATTGGTTCTCTCTTTCCACTTTTATGTGAATCCTAGCAATCAAATTCAGGTTGCCAGGCATTCACTACATCATTTTGCTAGCCAAAAGAAAAACTAAAAATAAATAAATTTAAATATTAAAAAATTATAGACACAGAAAAGGGGGTAATGAAAGGACAGGAGTCATAATATTAATTTCACAAAATAAATCTTCAAAGTAAAAGAGATTATCAAAGATGTTAATGATTATTAATTTTTATGGTTTTTTTAATTTGTTTATTTTAATGAAGCCCTTTGAAAACCCAGGTCAAAAACTACATACAAAATCAAAAGGAGCCATATTTGTTGTATACATGTCTGCATCAGCAACTTGGTCATCAGCTGCTGCTGAAAAGTACAGCTTTCCTGAGATCTTAAACAGATTGCCTTACTTCTTTTTCTCCAGTGAAGCCACCTTTGGAGTTCATTGCTATTCTCACTGTACCCATCATCTTTACTTCAGACCTGATAGTCTTCTTTTGGTCCAGAATCTCAGATTTTAAAAGTAGCATCAAGCTGAGGATAGGTCATTTTCCCACAGTTCAGTTCTCTGAAAGACTCCCATCACCCACTGAGAAATCACAGTTTAGGAATGAATCAACCACATGCTGAAACTGCAGAGCTAATTGGAAGGACATAGGAAAGTTTGTGCTGATCAATTGTTTTATCATCACAAAATTGAAAATGCACAGTCCTGAAAAGGGTGGTCTTTTTGTGCACACATAACTTTTTAAAGAAAATAAGAAGGGCAATATTATATTAAGGGATCTGAGGTCTTTAACACTAGAGTTCACATTGCCAGATGTTATAAAGAGATGGAATGCCAGAATTCAATATTCATTTTGAACACCACATTACAAAAGAACTATTTTTTTAAAAACAAAAAGGGGTTGAAGGAAAAAGAAAATAAAAATGTCTAAGCCATCCAATGACATCCTTCCACCTCTGCCCCTGTCATTTGATCCTGATAAATATCAACCACAGCTTCTTCCATTCCCAGTTCTGAGTATTATTATGAGCAATTCCCTGCCCTTCAAAGAGAAGCATGAATATTGAATTCATTGGCATGCCCTGTCTTTGACAGTATGATTCTTTAAGTTTCTTGAAATGTGTTGCTGTTTTTACCCTGAAACATATATCATTGCTATCCTGCCCAATAACTTTGAGTTTAATATATTCTTCTTTTTCTTATCCCCTATGATCTTAGCTGAAGATTCCAGTTCACAATGTCACCCAGGGTGTCTCTGCACTACAGCAGCCTTGGGTAGACAGATCCTTATTTCTGAGGCCTACAAATTCACCTCTTCCCCACAGCACAACACTGAGGCTGCAAGGGACCTCTGCTACAGCTAATATTAATGTAATAATGTGATTTTTGTATAAGTTTAATAGAATTTTCTTGTTTTCCTTCTCAAAGTTGGCAATTCCATCTGCATTTTACAATTTTTTTTTAGTTTTGAGAAGCAGATTAATTTTATGCCAGAAGAAAAAATTATTTAAACTAATACAGAAATTTAAGGCATGGAGTAACACCGGCAATCCCACTGGATGACACATCTTTTTGACCAGTGAACAGTGGGATTATCAGATAAAGAAGTAGTTGCATAATAGTTTCAAAAGTCTAAAGAAAGGATTAATATTTTGAAAGAACCTTTGAGTTTCATGAGAAAATGAGCAGGATGAGTTACTGTGTTGGCTAGTCTTCATTTTCTACCTGACTAGAGACACATTTCTGCATTCACAGATTAAGAAAAAAATTACAAAGGAATTTCATAAACCATCTATCAGCAATCATGGAAGAGCACTGAGCCAGCATTTTGAGTCATTGGAATCTATTAAGAATTGCTGTCTATATTTGCTTATATCAGCTGTGGCTTTTGTTTTAGTTTAGTAGGAAAATAGAACCATAGCTTAGAGGCTTTCAACCTGAAACATAAAAAGGTTTTCTAAAGGATTGCTTTTCCTAGTTCTAGCAGTAGTAAAAGCTAAACAAAAGGAAAACTTATAATTTTTCGTAAACCCACCAGAGAGCTAAGGTTTCAGAATAACCAGAAACCTTAGGGAATATGGGAAAAGACAAAGGGCACCAAGAAGCAAAACCCTACATCTGCTTATCTCTGGCAGGTAAACCAGATATCTTTATGAAGAATTCAGTTAATATTTTGATACTAAAGAGAAAGGAATTGGCATCTAGCCATATTTCTTGCTATATCACACAAAAGAAATACAAACAAATACTTGCCCCCAAAGTCTTATGTAATTATTTGTGGTGGACATAAACAACTTACATGCCCTTAACACTCCCCCAAGCAATAAGCATATATATGAATGGTGGAATATTCTTCAGCAGTATAAGGAACAATCTGCTGACATCCAATGAGAATCACTGAAAATATCTTTTTTTTTCCAGTAAAAGGAATCAAAAAGTTACAGTTTTCATAGGAAATACAAAGTATGAAATAGAGATGAGATGACAGGTCACCAAGAATGAGAATAAAGGGCTGACCTAAAAAGAAGCAATGGAACTTCCATGGAGCCCTGCTGATCTTCTACACAGAGACACCATCATTGTTCCAGTGAAAGCCTATTCCACAGGGGTCATCTGTAATTCTAGAACCTTACAGGGAAAACTGGCTTTGGATGTTGAAGAGACTCAATCAACATCTCTAGCTCTTGGAGAAATGCAGCTTTGAGGACATCACTAATCACTCTCAAGTCTGTTTCTTCACCAGTTCAATAAGACTTGCCAGACTGGAGCATACAATGAGTGGAAAATACCTGAGAGAACCCTGGAATTCTCCTTCCTTGCCTGTGATCCTCTCAAAGGTCACCCTTGAAGTTCAGTAAATACCAGCCTTGTCTGCATTCGTCTTATCTTTGCAGAAATCTCATTTGCTATTTCCATGTGATATGCAAAACCACAGAACTACACAGGTCAAAACGTGTCTAAGGCATCAATATCTGTGTCTTGATTAAGATCTGTGTCTTGACTGAAGATCCAAGGGGCTTTCCTATGGATAAATTATGCATTCTTTTGAAAAATTTATGTTCTGTGAAAACTCTCAATGGATTTAGCTGTGAGGAGTTTCTGAAGCAAGAAGCAAGGGGAATAAGCCGGCAACAAAATTCTTGGATATTAATAATAACCTCCCAGAAGGCGAAACGACCTCCATTTGTTTCCTCTTTCCAGCCCACGCTGAACAAGCTGCCACAGAAAGCTTCGCACACAACTGTGGAGAAAATAATTTTCTCTCATTTTCAATAATGATTTGGGGATTTTAAAATGAGAACAGAAAGGCTTGGGGCAGTCTCGCTGAGCCTTCCTTTCTCACACAGAGAAAAAAGCAGGAGGTGGTGGCAATTGCCCAAGGAAAAGATAATAAAGTGATGAGGTAGAAGGGAATGGGACATGTGAAGAAGAAGCAACAGCCTTTGTGTTTCCTTAGTCCTGCTCTGACATGATTCTAGCGTTGAATTTAGGGCTAGGAAGATTGTGGTACCCTCAATAGAAATAGGGCGTGAGGTAGTTGGATGATGGGAAGAAACAAAGCTGTGGTCTGGACAAGGAAAGTTTAGGAACCAGTAAGATGCTTGTGCAGATTTCTTGATGTGAGGAAAGCTAGCTTTAGAGACACGGTGCTTTGATGAAGGGTGGTTATTGACAGGGAAGTCTGGGAGAAGTCTTTTCAGAAATACTGCTAGGAGCTGTGTGAAGTATTGACATCTCCAAGGCAGCAAAAGAAAAAGAAGGGAGATAAAGATAAAAATAAGATATAAAAGACAGGAAAGTAAAGAGGACAAAAAAGAGAAAGAAGATAGTAGAGGAAAGAGGAAGAGAGGAGGGGAGGGGAGGGAAGGAGGAGAGAAGAGGAAGCAGGAGCGGAGGGGTGGGGGGGAGGGGAGGAGGAATCAGGAATAGGAAATAGCTCACGAAGAACTAAGTTCTGAGTATAAGAGAAAGGAAGTTCCAACAAAGTAAAATTAATCAGTAGATCAAATACTGCAATCCTATAAAAGAAGGCCAAGGAAAGGTAACGTTGGACTAGAAAGACGGCTCAGCATTTAACAGTGATTGCTGCTCTAGAGGACACAAACTAACATGCCTTAATATCCACACGAGAGAATTCAGTCCCTGTAAGTCTAGTTTCAAAGAATCTGATGTCCTCTTCTGAACTCCATGAAAATATGGTATTTACACACACACACACACACACACACACACAGAGAGAGAGAGAGAGAGAGAGAGAGAGAGAGAGAGAGAGATTTAAAACAAAAAATAAAATTTAAAAAAGAAAGATATTTTCAGCAATCAGGGAGCCTGAATAGGTCTAGCCTAGGCTCTCTGCATATGTTATTGTTGTGTAGCTTGGTGTTCTTGTGAGACTCCTAACAGTGGTAGCTGGGTCTATCTCTGACTCTTTTGCCTGCTTTTGGAATCTGTCTCCTCATACTGGATTGCCTTGCCCAGCCTTAATACAAGAGGAAGTACCTAATCTTACTACAACTTCATATCCCATGCTTGGTTGACATCCCTGGGAGGCCTGCCCTCTTCTGAAAGAGAAGTGGATGGGATGGGGGACACCGGGAGAGGGAGAAGAAGGAAAACAGTATTTGGTATGTAATATATGAGAGAAGAATAAATTAAATTAAAAAAGAAAGAAAAGGTGTTCTTTCTCTGAGCCAAGTGAAGCTGAGAAACTGAAGCTATCACAGAGTGGCTACACCCTCACAATTCTCTTCTGCTGCTATTATCCCCTACATCATCATAAATACAGAACACTGCTCCCCACAGACACTTCTCACCTAAGCCCCACACAGGAGGCTGAATGATAACTGCTGAGATACAGCTAAAATGAAAAATCAGCCTGGTGAGGTAAAAGGGTACAGTGAAGAACTATATTAAAAGATGCAACATTAGGAAAGGTGAGAACCACTTGCTAGAGTCTAGGAATTCAAGCATCTTCTCTGCTTTGCCTCTCTCTCTCTCTCTCTCTCTCTCTCTCTCTCTCTCTCTCTCTCTCTCTCTCCCTCCCTCCCTCTCTCCCTCCCTCCCTCTCTCCCTCTCTCTCTCTCTCTCTCCTTCCATTCCTGCTGTTCTCCTTTTCTCCCTCCCTTCCTGCCTCCCTCCCTCCCTTCCTGTTCCTGGATTCATCTTATTTCCCTTTCTTCTTCCTCTCCTCTCCCAGTTCCTTTACATTTTCCTTGTTAAGAAGTTGATTAGAGGGCTGGAGAGATGGCTCAGCGGTTAAGAGCATCGTCTGCTCTTCCAAAGGACCCGGGTTCGATTCCCAGCACCCACATGGCAGCTCACAACTGTCTGTAGTTCCAGTTCCAGGCAAACACCAAGGCAAATAAATGAATAAATAAACTTTAAAAAAAAAAAAGAAGTTGATTAGACCCTATAACTAGACCTAGATGGCTAAAGGCAAATTAGTAGAACCCATGACTCAGATTGTACTTGCTCTGCTTCCTACAATCCCTCTATGTAACAGTGTTCTGAACGCCTGCTACCACTTCCTGGGCAGAAGGTCTCAGAAATGCTTCAGGTACTCCTGAGTTACTCAACATGCACTTACTATCAACTGCTCCCAAAGTTAAGCTCCAGGCTAGGAACCTAGCAGCAACTTTAAGCCTTAGCTGACCTCAGAATCAAAGGAACAGCTGTGACTGCTAAGATGGCTGGAACCAACCCTCAGAAACCCTGACTTAGTAGTTACAGCATTTAGTATATTTAGGAGCAAAGAGCTCAGTGTGTGAATATGAAAGCAGAGATGTTTTGAGGCCATTTACCTCAGAAATTAAAAGTACAATGTTCTGTAACATTTTTATTTTTTAACGAAAAATATTTTTATTGGAAGTTATATTTTTATTTTTAGCTATGTGAAGGTACATTAATATTTTTTTCATTTTTTATACACTCATTTCCCCTCTTTCCTCTCAACCATTTCTTGCCCACCTCTTCCTCCAATCCAATCCTGTTTTTGTTTTGTTTTGCTTTGAGAAAGGAGAAGGTCCCTATGGGTATTAACAAAGCATAGCATATAAAGACGCGGTAAAAATAAGCACATACCCTTGTGTTAAGCTGGACAGAGTCAAAGTGTCAGGTAGAATCCTGGCACTTAGTGTTAACAGTTTCATAAGTAGATCATGCTACACAACTGTCACATATATGTAGAGGGCCATGCTGGATCCCTGGTTGTTTATTGAGACTCTGAGTTGCTTAGAGCCAGGTTAGCTGTTTCTGTGGGTTTTTCTGTTATGTCCTTGAGTAGACCACTTCTGCTTCTACAATTTTCCTCTCTCTGTTTATCAGGATTCCCTAATCTTAGCCTAACATTTGGCTATAGGTCTCTACATCTGTTTCCTTACTTACTGAATGAAGGCCCTCAGATGATGATTTGCATAGTCACAAATCTGATCACAGCAGAGGGCCAGTTCAGGCTCCCTATCCACTATTGCTGGAGCCTTAACTGATGCCATCTTTGTAGATTCCTGGGAGTTTCCCTTGCACCACATGAGAAAATATTTTTGATGTAAGAAGTTTTTTCCATATCTACCACTGCTCCCCCTCCCTTCCCTCCTCCCAGTCCTCCCTCAGCCTCCCCCGTTTCATCCCCCCATCCATTCTCCAAGGAGGACAAAGAATCCCAAGGTGAGTCAGTTTGATCTGGTGTATCCAGTTGAGGTAGATCTGAGTCCCTCACCCCAGAATCAAGACTGAGTTAGGTGTTCCTCTACAGGGAATGGGCTCTGAGATGTCACAAAGGACCAGAGTTTATTCCTGTAACACAATTCTAACTATGAAATAATTTCATACCTAGTCAGCTCAACATTATTTTGCTGTTGTTGCTGATATTTTCAGTGTGTGTGAGAGATGAGGGACTGTTCATGAGTATGTACACATGTTTATGCATGGGGTGGAGAAGTGTGCACACCACAGCACATGTGAGGTCAGAGTACAACCTTCAGATGTCATCCTTGTCTGACACCAGGTATCTCTGTCACTAGCAGGCTCTCTGCAGCATTTCCTGTCATTGACTGTTCCTGTGTGCATGCTGGGATTGCAGATCCTTGTGCTGCTATGCCTGCCACTGTGGTTGGCTTGTATATGGATTTTGGGGATTCAAACTTTGGTCACCAGTGCAACAAGCATTTCTGTGTTATCTCTTAACAAGCTTCTTAAAGACTTTCTTCTTGGCATTCACATTAATTGACTTTTTACATGATAAAACAGAAATCAAACAAAAATATTCATAATGAACAATATGATAAACACTATGATAGTCCCATCTACTTTATTTATCTTTTCCTTTACTGGTTCCAATATCAAGTCTAGAGTAAGATCACAGAAAGACCAAGCACCCCTCATTGCCTTAAACAAATGCCCTTTTAAAAAACATCAAATTTACTCACCAATGTAGTTGTCAGTGATGATATTCAATGACTGTGAAGTGAGGCAGCTACCTAGTGTGATAGGAGCCCAAGAAGGGGTCCAAAAACACCAAAACCCAAAACAAAACAAACAAAAAACCACAACGAACCAGGAAAAAGAGGCCACTGTCTGAAAAACTTACCCAAGGGAAAATGAAAGGAAACACCTGTGGCTCGTCTGCCTAAGACTGGAGGCTAACTCAAAACAGAAAGCCTAGCCAGCCAGTAATTGCTCCTCCAGCCAAGTGTTGTTCTAGCTGGTAAGCAGCTTTTTGGGGGAATTTGTGCCCCAAAGTTGGACACCAAGTGTTGCACAAATTCAGGTTGTATTGAAAGAAACTCGGAGCTAGATATTGAGAAAAAGCTAGAATATCATAGAAAAACAGACCACAGTCAAACATCACTCAGCCAAGCTATCTTCCAGCTTCCTCAGCCTTGTTCCTCATTGCTTCTACTGAATAATCTGTCTTCCTATGCCTGCCTTAAATACCATATCCTCAACTCAAATTCAACATTATTGAGATAAAACTCAAAATCAATATAAAAAATATACAGGTCTTATCTTAAGAAAAAAGCCTGCAGCAAAATTTATTTTGATCTAATCAACTCCTTAGCAATAAAAGTGCAAAGGAACATGGCAGGAGAGGAAAAGAAGAAAGAGAAATAGAAAGGACCCAGTAAAAGGAGTGGACAGAGAAAAAGAGGGAGAAAGAAAGGGAGGGAAGGATGGATGGATGAAGAAAGGAATGGAAGGAAGAACAAAGGGAAGGAAGGAGGGGCTAGAAGAAGGGCTAGAAGAGAGGGAGAAAGGGCAAAGAGGAAATAAGAAATAAGGAGCAAAGCAAAGGAGGGTGCTTGAACTCCTACACTCTAGCCAGTGGCTCCCAACCTTCCTAATTCTGTATCCTTTAATACAGTTCCTCGTGTGCTGACCCACAAAAGTTAAATTATTTCATTGCTACTTTATAACTGCAATTTTGCTATTACACATTATAATATAAATACCTGACATGCAGAATATATCTGATATATGACCTTTGTGAAAGGGTTATTCAACCCTCTAAAGATGTCACACGCATCTCACAAGTTGGGAACCACAGAGACTAGGCTATGCTATAAAGCTGACTGGGCGGAGCATCTTAAGGTGCTCAGGTATTGTTACTGAACGTTCTCCTCTAGACCAGGCTGTTTTCATCCTCCCTGTCTTAGCTTCTTTTTGAACTTCCTTTCTCAAGTCTAATTCCCATCCAGGGGCTCTCTCACGCCCCACCACTTCTCAGCATATCATCATTTGAATCAACGTTCCTATGCTTTGAAGTTCTGCCCATCTTTCTCATTATCACCCAGACTTAAAGCTTTCTGCAGGTTCCCCTAGTTCTCTACAGTTCATGTCCAGCAATCTTCAAGTTGAAGCGTTTATCTAAGTTGTTCTATTATTAATATTTAAAAAAAACATTGGGAGTCAATGTTGGAGTAAATACCCGACGGCAGAACAAAGAGGACACAAAGTAGTGACCAATTGTCCTCTCTACACTTCCCAGACCAGAAAGAATGTGAATTCCAAGTTCCTTCTCCTTCCTGCCCATCTTTCCTCTTCTCATATTTTGCTTCTCTATGGTTAATTCTGGTCAGCTGGTCACTTACTCTATACCCTTTCTGATTCAAGGTTAACTCTATTAACAGCCTTGGAGTATCAGAGTGTGATCAAATTTCTCACAGCACCAAGTCTTTCTTATTTTTTTCTTCATGTGATTTCTCCTGACTGTCTTCCTTCTCTCCCAGACTCATTATCACTGTCTTTATTTCTGAACTTTTAAAATGATCTTATAACTGGACCTCCTACCCCATTGCCTTCCTTTTCTAACTAGCCTTATGCTGTGGTTGCTGCATTACTCATACTTAAATACTGACTACATCATCACAGTAGCCGTTATTCTTTATTAAGCATTTAATATGTGTGCAACCTAATGCCCAACATTTTATATGAATGATATCACCTCATGCTCACCTTTAGAGATGTGTGTGATTATCCCATCTTAAACATGAGGTAATGAATGCTTAGTCATCCATAAAAACTCACTGACAGCACTGTATTTAAGAACCTCCACCATTTAACCTGCATTCTTAAAACTTTCTCTGGCTCTTCTCTTCAAGGCCTCTGTTCCAGACAAACTAGTCTGCTGATGCCTCCAGACATGACTATACCACCCTACCTTTGCTGTTGAATGTGTTTCTCAGAGCCTACACAGATCACCAATGCTGTAAGGGGTAGGGCCTGTGGAAGAACTCACAGACATAAGCAAAAACCCCAAACCACCTTCTGCTTCTATGAGAGGACCACCAGTGGTCCATGGAAGCTGATCATAGTAGCCAATCAGACTTAACCAGAGGAGCCTTTCAACCCAGCGAATAATGGTCTCATGGTTCTTTTTTAAAAGTGTTTTTTTTTTCATATTTGCCACTATTCCTACTCCCTTCCTTCCTCCCAGTCCTCCCCAAGCCTTATCTAATCCCCCCATCCATTCCCAAAGGAGTACAAGGAGTTCAAAGTATATCAGTTCAGTCTGGCATATCCAGATAAGGTAGGAATGAGTCCCTCATCCCAGTATTAAGGCTGAGTTAGGTGTTCCTCTTTGGGAATGGTCTCCAAGAGGTCAGTTCATGCACAGAAACATAGTCTGATCCTACTCCACAAGTTTTCACAAACTGCCCATTTGACAGTTATCTACCTTTGGAAGGTTTAGTTCCTTTCCATGAAAGTTTCTCAGTGATTATTTCAGAGTCAGTGAGCTCCCAATAGCTTGGGTCACTCATCTCTGTGGTTCTCCTCCTCATGATCCCTTTGCTCATATACTCTTTCCTCCCTCTCTTTAACTGGAGCAGGAGCTCGATCTGGTGATGAGTTATGGGTCTCTGCTTCCACCTCTATCCATTGCTGGATGAAGGTTCTATAATGACACTTAGGGTAGTCATTTATTTGATTTTAGGGGAAGTCCTGTTTAGGCACCTTCTCTACTATTGCTTGGAGTCCTAGCCAGGGACATCTTGTGGGTTCTTGGAGGTTTCCTTGGCACCCAGTTTCTTTCCACCCCACAGTGACTCCCCCATCAAGGTATCCATTTCTTTTTTCTCCCTCTTTGTTGTTCCTCTCACTCAACCATCTCCTTCTCTCATGATTTGTTCTCACCTCTCCTTGGTCGCTTACCTGTCATGACCCCAATTTCCTAATGAGATCCTCTCTATTTCCTCTTCCAAGAGTGATTTCTGGATATCTCTCTTAAGATCCTTCTGTTCCCAACCAATTCAGGGATTGTGGTTTGCAGCCTGGATATTTTTTGCTTTTTGTCTAAGATCTACTCATGACTAAGTATATACCATGTCTTTCTGGGCTTGTGATACCTCACTCAGGATGATACTCTTCAAATCTATCCATTTGCTTGCAAATTTTAGAATTTCATTTTTTTTAACTGCTGAGTGGTACTCCATTGTATAGATGTACCACAATTTGTTAATCCAGTCTTTAGTTGAGGGGCATCTAATTTGTTTCCTGGTTCTGGCTATTATTTATAATGCTGCTATGAACATAGCTGAACTAATGCCCTTGGGGTTAAGAATGTGCATCCTTTGGGTATATGCCCAATAGTGGTATTGCTGGATCATTGGGGAGATTGATTACCAGTTTCTGAGGAACCACCATACTGCTTTCCAAAGTATCTGTACAAGTTTACACTCCCACCAACAATGGAGGAGTGTTCTCTTAGCTCAACATCCCTTCCAAAATAGGTTCAATATCTTTAGCCATTAAGTTGTTTATAAGTTCATTTCCTTCTGCTTCTTCTGCATTGCCTTGCTCAGGTCTTTTTGTTGTAGAACTACTGGATTCTGGTGGTGCCATGTTGTTCTTTATGTTGTTATATGCATTCTTGCCTTGGGGTGTGCTCATTGCTTCCTCAGTTCACTTCAGGATTTGTCTATATCTCAGGGAGCTGATTTTGGTGCAATCTGTTCTGGATGTGTCCGTGTCTCAGGAAGCATCTCTTAGTCAAATTTGGGCTCTTAGTCCACTTGGAAGTAGTGTATTCTGAGTCACACTGACCCCTCTTAATCCAGTGGGTGCTGACACACTGTGGGTCTCAGGTGGCTGGTTTTGGCTCAGTAGGTGCTGAGAAACTGATGGTCTCAGGCAGCTGTTGATTCAATAGAAACTGAGGAATTCTCTTAGTCTCTTAGTCTGATGTTGGCCAGGGGTCTATGGGTTTGCAATTGCCACTGAGGTTGTTGGGTGATGGTGTGGGTTGGGGAATAGGGTGGGGTTTTGTATCTGGGGTGTCCAGTGAACTGGGTTTTACTGGGGCTTTAGGGCTGCAAGTTTTTCCTGCTGGCCTTGATTTAGGGAAGAGCTGAGTAGGGGTGGGGTTTCAAGGGTTGTGTCCCAGGACCAGGATCCAGGAGACCAGGATCTCTGTCTGGGCTGGGTGGGATGTCACTCACCTCTTAGTCTGATGTAAGCCTGGTCTCCTGGTTCTTGATGATTGAAGTTAGTTAGTCCTTAATCTCTTCTTCCAGTTTTTGTAACTTTGTGGAATGGGGTTCAATAAATCCTGATATATTTTTAGGATCCTTAATTGATGGATATGAGGTTATAATTATTTGGGAATCAGTGCAGTGGCACATTGCTATAAATTTTGAGAAAAGAAAAACAGTAAAATATGTAATTGTGTATCATTTACTTTAACCAGGTCATCATATACATGCATGGACACAAAGATTAAAAAGTAGCTGTTGTGACACTCTTTTCTTGGATGGGCTCTTTGTTTCCTTCCTCTATAGCACTCAGATCTCTATGAAGTTTCCTTCTCATAAGAACCCATGACTGACCTGAATAAATACAACCTTCAATCATTCATAATGCCTCAACTTTTCTTCAAAAGCCTTATGTCTAAGGCTGCTATGTTGCACGCATATTTGCTTCACTCAAAACATAAGTTCTTCAGCTGGACCAGGAGGAGATGGCTGAGCTCCTGAAATAATATGACTGAAATAATCACTGAGAAAACTTCATGGAAATGAACTAAACCCTCCAAAGGTAGATGAGTGTCAAATGGCAAAGGCAATTTGTGGAGCCTCTTGCAATAGGAGGATCAGACTATGTTCCTGTGCATGAACTGACATCTCAGAGACCATTCCCTACAGAGGAACACATAACTAAGCCTTGATACTGGGATGAGGGACTCGGATCTACCACAACTAGATACGCCAGACTAGGCTGACTAACCTTGGGATTTCTTGCACTCCTTGGAGAAGGGATTGAGGAATGTAAAGGGGGAGACTGAGGGAGGACTGGGAGGAGGAAAGAGGGGGGCAATGGTAGGTAGGGGGAAAAAACTTTTTAAATAAAAAAACTTAATAAAAAAAAGAAAATTAATTGCCAGCATAAAAAAAAAAGTAAGTTCTGTGAAGTCAGGTACTTTGCCTATTATTCTTCATTATAATCTCAGAACCTGAAACAAAACCTAACTCCACAAGGGCCCTTAGTAAATATCAGTGAAGAGAATAAACATAAGGATGGCTATAAAATAATGATATGGAATAAAGTCCTTATTTGAAAACAGACTTATTAAAATTCAAGGGCATAGGCAATATCCATTTTCTAATAATACAGGAATGAGCCTATTGAAAAGTACATGCTTGCCCTTTGCAATTTTCTAATCACTGTGTATTCAGAATAGTTCCAGCTCAACTGCTCACCTAGCAACAAAGGGAAGGTATAATTACTGATAGCAGTGGGAAGCTTCAACAGGAATTGTCATGTGTAACTGAAATCCACTTAGTCATGATGTCAGTCCTCAACTGACCTTACCTATAGACTGGAACAGATGTCCAGGCATCAAAGCTAGTCACCAGACATATGCCTGCCTTGTTTTATAACCTATTAGGAGAGACTTTCAGTGGAATTATAGAATCAAATAGAAAGCTAAAAAGGAAATTATAGAAGTTAGAAAGCAAGTTCAATAATTTGAGTTTTCTGAACACAGTAGAATTGTCTTGAGAATCTACCTGAAACCAGAACAAAATGACAATTGTCTTCCACTTTCATTCCAGGCCAATGGTCATTTTACTCCCAGAGCTACTTTCTGTCCTCAAGGGCAAAGATTTTTGATTTAATAACAGAACACTGACAAAATAATTAGTGGTCATGCATGATACCCAAATATAAGATGAATGAAAGTCTGGACAGATCCAACAGGATGCTGGGCTTCAAGGATTGTGAACCAGGTACCCCAAACCCAGGATTTCCAATGCCAGGACTTGCTTTGATCAAATTGAGAATGTAGTGCTTCCCTTCTCCTACTTAAAACTGTGGGGAAAGTCGCAGACATAGCCCTCCCAGGAATATTCAGAGAAGGAAGAGAGAAGGCTCTGATGAAAGAGCAGTATGAGTCGGTGTTGAGGATAAGAGTCATTGCCCTTTCTTATACACGATGATGTCTGCAAATTTAGGAGCAGCTTATTAAAAATAGAGTTTCCTTTGGGTCTTCCCTGGTCATGTAAAGTACATCATGTTGGACCTCAGCTTTGCCACAGCCAAGTATGGGAGAAGAACATAGTCCTTACCTCTGAAGCCACATTTTTTTTACAGTGTGTAATGGTCTATAGTTTACTTAATGTCTTATGATAATAGTGGAGATCATAAATGCCTTTATTGCTTTTTTTTTACTCTTTTATTTTAATAAAAGACACTTCTAAAATTACCAGGCAACATAAATATAAACAAATAGAAATGGTATATTTAAAATAAAGCAAATCAGTCACTAGCATGTCACTATGTGTGTGTCTGTGTGGTGTGTATCTGTGTATCTATGGTGTGTGGTGTGTATGTGTCTGTGTGGTGTGTGTCAGAGAAAGGGTGTATGTATGTGTTATATATGTAAATAGCCATTTGTGAAACAAAGAATTATAGAAATCATGCTCTTCTCTAGTGATAAGTTTTGTTTGAAATTTATTCCAAACAATTAAACACATTCTGAATATTTAAACATAAAATAGTAACAATTGATTTTTTTTTCAAGATTCTCTTTTCAATGAAAATTAAATACTATCCAGAAAAAAACATATTTCCATTCAACATTTGTGTCCTGTATCCCTAGATCAACCCACTCTGAGTACTTCTCCATCATACCTTTGTGAGGAAGCTGTTCTTCGTGATGTATAATGACATCAAGGAGATGTCTGTCTTCTAGTTTCTTACTGCATTTGAACAGTAAAGAAGATATGCCAGGATATTAGCAAGAAATAGATGGGGCTGGAGGATTCATTTCTCAGCGACCTTAAGTGTTAGTTTAGACAGGCTGGTCCTCTTCAGTTGATGGTGCCAAAGAGATGGAACTCCTTTGCTTAGGAGGAGTCACTCCCATTCCTGTCACGCAGCTTGGCATATTTATTATGCTATTTGTTTCCTTACTCAAAACTGTACTAATACTTTTCCCCAACACCTTCATGTGATTATTTTTAATATATCAGCTGCTTCTTTCTTGGACCTTAGCTGATAGAAAATGTAGAATTGATGGATATAAGGATGCAGAAGGTACACCAGAAAGAGTAATAAATGAACTTTGTGTTTCTTCTCAGACTCAAATACATAGCATTGTGCCCAAAATAAGAATTACTTTGAAACAGAGGCTACTTTCTTGGGCTACAGAGAAAAAGACCACAGTAGTTGCATATAAAACCCTACTGGTCAGTGTAGAGGCAAGAAAGAAAGGTCTTGTCAAAATGTCTATCGCAATTTTATCAAAGAGTAAATACGATTTGGCTGAGATGAAGACCCTTCACTTTGTAAAGAAAAGGTTATCTGATATAATCCACAAAATCTTATAGAAAAGCCCAGATGACTCTATTATAGCACAATCTACTTACAGGACTGATGTTTCGTGAATTCTTGTTGTTAATGAAACTCAGAGCCAGATATCAGAGAAAAGCTGGAATATCATAGAAAAAGAAATAGACCACAGCCAAATCTCACCCAGCCAAGGTATCTTCCAGCTTCCTCGGCCTTGTTCCTTATTGCTTCTACTGAATAACCTGTCTTCCTACACCTGTCTTAAATATCTTCTTCACCCAGTTGTTTCACATCCAGGTTAAGATTAAAGATGTGAGCTACTACTAACTGGTAGTTAGGCCTTGAACTCACATAAACACAGAAAGATCTCTGTCTCTGGATTGCTGGGATTAAAGATGTGAGTTACCACTCTCTGACCCTCCTGAATTGACTGTGGGTGGATCTGTTCTCTGATATTCCAGACTGGCTTTATGTATAATATATCACCATATATTCTCCCTTGTGTCAAAATAAAAAAGAAGGTTATAACCAACATAAGGAAAACCATATACAATAGGTACAACAATTATATACAATATATATAAACAATAATTATATGAGTTCAATCCAGTTCTTTGAATTTGATAAATTCAAAGAAAATATTCCATTATTTATCCTATTTTGGTGAGCCCAAAGGATTATACCTAACTTACTTTCTACCTAACTTGTATTACTAAATAAAAACTATATTTTGATGTCTCTCAAACTTATGCACTTTAACTTCCAGGTGAGTTTCTTTTCTAAAACTGTTATAGAAAACTCTATAACTATCTCATCTTCAACACCCTCAGAGACCCAACAAGAAATAATATTACCTAAGTAAACAGCACAGGCAAGCAAGCAACTTCCAAAATATTTAAGAAAGGAAATACCTGGCTGCCTATACAGTCACTTAAGGTTCTTCTGTGTTGTTGAAGCATCCATATCCTTTGAGAAGCAGGATATTCTCAAAGACCTTCCCACCTTGTCTTGGCAAGGTTCAGCAATTCCATTTTGTGTGTGTCTCTTGTCTGTCCATTTTTAACATTATACTGTCAGTAGTCAAGGCAAGAGTACTTTCTTGCCCTGTGGCTAATTTTTGTCACAAAGATCAACTCCATATGGAGGAGTTTCTTCGATGTCCATAATCTTCTCTGGAGTAGGTTGGTTCTGCCAAAAGCAGATGTTCCATTGTCATAAAAATAATAAAAGCTTCTGTTATACACAATTTATATATAATATACAAAAATCCAACTCAGTATAAAATATTTAAAGCTAGTAATTGCTTTTTAAAAGAAGATTCAATAATCTACCCTTATGTCCTATCATATCTGTATTCCATTCTTTCTTTCTTTTGTTTTGTTATTTTTTAAACAGGAACCATCAATCTAATTTCTCTTGTTTAGCTTTTTTCTAACCATAACCAATAACAATTTTTAACCAATTACCCTAAAAAATGACAATCATCCACAACCCATTAAAAGACCAAAAACTACCCACTCTACCTTTTGGAAAAGTGGGTGCCATGTTCTTAAATTTACTTCCTGCTATCTGGGGGTGACAGTATCTTTAGGAAATCCTAAAAAGAAAAGTTTTGTTAACTGTCAAGTCCTGAAATAAGTAGCTATATCATTTGTTGACCAGTCTCTGCATAACAGGAAAATGCACAACTTGTCTCAAGTCCAGGATAGAGTAGTCTGTAAAGCTGGTTCATCTCAGATAGCCACCTTGAAATTTTCCTGAGCAGCTTATAGTCCAAATCTGATCTTTAGTTGATGTATGCCAGCCTAGTGGCTTTGTCATAGTCAATATGAAATTATCATTTGGGGCATCATCTTTCCTTTTGGATACTTCAAGTTTCCAATTAGGCATTGTCATGGATTACTGCAGAAAACTAATAAGAGACTAAAACCCAACACAATGTACAGGAAGCTAAATAAAGCCTTTGTCTATAATTAATTAGTACTCTATATGAATATAATAAATATATTAAAATATATACATAATTTTATAGATTTTAATATATGAATTGATTTGGCATAGAATTAGTAACAATAGAATAGTCCCTTATTTTTACGTTATTCTTCTGGCCCATATCAGATGACTCTTCTGATATGATAGAGATTTTGCATTTTCCCTTTAACAAGTATGCTTGGGTTTAGATAAGAATACAGCCACAATCCAACTCTTAAGCTAGCTTTTGTTTTTGTTTTTGTTATGAAAAAAAGTCATATTTTTTCATCCATGTATCCCCTTGTTCAGCCTCCCTTCCCCCTCCCACCCCTCCCAGTCACTCACTCTACTCTCCATCAGTTTATCTCCTCCACAGAAAGGGCAGGAGGCCCCAAGGTCCCAAGGTGACTTAGTTCAACATCCACTCCAGGCAGATCTGCTTTCCTCACCCCTACATCAAGACTGAGTCAGGTGTTTCTCTGGAGGGAATGGGCTCTAAGGTGCCAGTCCAAATTGTTTCAAATCCCAGGCTGTTCAGTGGTTGTTGATGGCAGCTTGGACATGCTTAGCTTTTTCTTGTTTAAAGTCCACCAATGAGTGAGTACATCCCCTGTTTATCTTTCTCAGTTTGTGAGACATTGCTCAGGGGGATATTCTCCAAATCTTTCCATTTGCCTGCAAATTTTAGGATATCATTTTTTTCCCACTGCTGAGTAGTACTCCATTGTGAACTATAATTAAACTAGGACTTCAACTTCTCTTACAAATAAAGATACATAGAGGTTAAGTAATGAGATTTTACTCTGTAAAGTATACTGGTAACAACAGGTCCAATATTCTTTTGCTTGTAATTTTTTCTGGATAGCCTCCCTTCTGCTTTAGATATCTAGATGTCCAAGGTCTTTTAACTTCTTGAAGATGAGTATTTCTAGTTTTCTGTAAAGACAAAAACAAAAACCTGCCCCAACCCTTAGTTTTTCTTACACCTTAAAGAATTGTAATATGGGTAGATGAGTCATTTATTCTTGTTTTCAGAAGTTCTCCAGTCCAAATTGAGTCTTTATTAATTTTGATAGTATCCATAACTTTTCTTCACCTGTGGAAACAAAAGCAAAACCCTTTTCCCAATGTAGCACATATCATGGCTTCTATTCTGAGGTCAGTATAACTTTGAAGTAGACAACCTGATTTAGTTCAGCTGTTTTTTCTATATTCCAATGCCTTTCAGCAGCTGTTGTTCCTTTCTCATTAGCATTGAGAAAATTCAAAGTTAATAAAACACTACGTAGTCTATTTCTAGGGGTCTTTGTTACTCATTTCTATTTATTCCTCATGTCCTTTAGAGTTCAATTTGATCTCTCTATGACTGCTTGCCCTGTAGGATTGTGTGGTATCCCTGTAATATGCTTTATATTATAATGATCAAAAAAATTGTTTTATTTTACTAGAGACATATGCCAGAGCATTGTCAGTCTTAATTTGTAAGGTATTTCCATGATGGTCATAACTTCTAGCAAATGTGTAATTACAAAATCAGTCTTTTCTGAACTTAAAGCAGCTGCCCACTGAATCCTAAACACATATCTATTGTATGATGAACATATCTTAATTTTCCAAATTCTGAAAAATAAAATACATTCATCTGCCAAATTTCACTTCTATGTATACCTTTAGAATTACTTCCTGATGGCAATAGAATTTAGTTATAGAAGAAACAGGTGGGATGCCTTTTTACAATTTCTTTGACTTGTTGCAAAGTAATAGAGAAATATTTTTCTATCCTTTGCTGTTGGCATGATGTTTTTTATGAAACTCTGAGGCCTCTAGCACATTCCCTATTAATAATTTATGAATTTCATAATTACCTGGCAGACCTGCATGGGATCAAATGTGTGTTATATAGAAGGGTGTGTTATATATGATTCCTAGTCTTAGTTATTTTTTGTAACAGAATAAATAATGAAGTTAATTCTGACTCATTATAATAAAATCAGCAGTTTTAATGTGTACAACAACTCATTCTGCATACTGAGGGTCAGTGACTATGATAAGAGGTTCAGTAAAATCCATGAATACCATCATGATAGCATACAATTCTGACTTTTGAGCAGAATTATAAGGTCTTTGATACATTTTACTTACATTTTCTGATTTGTAACCTGCCTTTCCTGATTTGTTTGTATCGGTATAAAATGTAGGGGCTTCAGAAATTGGTTTATCTTGTACAACATGAGGAAGAATCTAGTTAGTTTTCTTTAGAAATTCAATTATTTTGCTTTGAAAATATCTGTTGTTAATAGCTCCCAAAAAAATTACTGCAGGTTCTTTGCCAAGGTTCACTTTCTGCCCATATTTGGTCAATTTCTTCATTAGTTAAAGGTACAACAATTTCTGATGAGTCCATTCCTGTCAATTGATGAAGTATTAATTTTCGTTTAAAAATCAATTCATAAATATTTTCCAAAACATGTCTTTAATTTCTTATTCACTTTATGTGTTAGAAATATCCATTCCAATATAACATTTTCCCTTTGCATTAAAATTCCTATAGGAGAATACTTAGAGGGTAAGATAATTAGAATGCAATTAAGGTCTGGAGCCACACCATCCACATGTGCATCCTGTAATTTTTTTTCTACCAAAGCCAATTCTCTCTCAGCTTCAGGTGACAATTCTCTCAGACTATTTAAGTCCTTATCATCATTTACGGTTTTGAACAAATTATCCAGTTCATCATTTTTTATTCCAATAGTGGGTCAAAAATTGTCAATTTCTCCTAGCAATCTTTGAAATTCATTGTCTTCAATGTATCTCTCCTGATTTGTACTTTTGGGTTCTAATTTTTTGTTGGCCTGTTTTATAACCTAAATAATTAATGGAATCTCCCCTTTGTAGTTTTTTTCAGGGGCAATTTGAAATCACCAAGCAGGCATTTTTTTTTTTTACTTCTTCAAACATTCTTTCTAAGGTATCAATATTTTAATCAGCCAAAAAGATGTTTTCCATGTAATGATAAATTATATATTGTGGGAATTTGCTACATATCTGTTCTAATGGCTTTTATATAAAATATTAGCACAGAGTGGGGCTATTCAGCATTCCTTGAGGGAGGACCCTCCATTGATAGCTCTTTACAGGCTGAGAATTATTATAAGTGGGCACTAAAAAGGCAATTTTTTTGCCTTGCTTTTGTAGAGGTATTGTAAAGAAACAGTGTTTTAAATCAATGACTATAATAGTTCATTCTTTAGATAACAGAGAAGGCAAAGGAATTCCAGACTGTAGAGAGCCCATTGGCTGAATCACCTTGTTTATTACCCTTAGATCTGCTATCATTCTCCACTTTCCAGACTTCTTTTTAACAACAAATACAGGAGAATTCCAAGGTCTGGTTTATTCTTCAATATGCTGAGCATTTAACTGCTTCTGTACCAAGTGCTCTTAAGGCCTGCAATTTCCCTTTGGTTAAAGGCTTATAAATCCATATAAGCTTATTTCTTAACTATTTTAAAGGTATTGCTGTGAGTGACTTTGGAAGATTAGCAGCTATTGTGGCTTGTTTCTGTACAACCTGAATGGTTTGTGACTGTTTCTCGTAATATCTTCTAATGTTCTTTCCAGAAACATGTGTTAGTTTATGGTTTACTTCTTTGGAGAAATGTTAATCTGTATGTTCCATTGTTGTAGTAAATTTCACTCCCATAAATTTATAGCAATGTTAGTCACATATGGCTTTAATATTCCTCTCTGTCCTTCTGGTGGTATATACTCAGGACATCTTACATTCTGTTTTTCCTGAGATAACGACCCTATTCCCAAACACTGAATATTTACCTCCTGAAGGGGCCAACTTGGATGCCATGACTCTGGTGAAATTATTGATACATCTGCCCCTATGTCCAATAAACTGTCAATAATGACATCATCATCTATTTATATTTTTAACTTTGGCCTTTTTCCATTAATAGAAGTTGCCAGAATATTCACTTTATAATTTTTCCCAAGTATTTTTCCTTTTCTATAGATATTCTATAATTTAGTGTAATATGTGTTTTTAGAATAGGTTTTAATTCTTTTAATTGTTCTAGGAAGGTGTTTCCTCTACTATGGCAGGGAAAGATTGATCTGAGTTGGATTTGAGGGCTTTTGAAATCCCCCTTGAGGTGTTTCTTAAAGGCAGAAGGTCACCTTGTCTTTCCCTTGTTGACCTGCACTCATTAGTTCAATGTCTTCCTTTGCCACACCTTCTGTGTACTTCAGAAGGGAGTGGCATTCTCTTGAAATTATTCCAAACAAAGGCATTGTTTCTGGAAATGCCTTGTTTACAATCTCGTTTTATGTGACTTTGCCTTCCACAATTGACTTTTTCTTAAACCACTAGAAATAACCTCTCCTACCTAGTTATCATCACAGTCATAAGGCTCTAGATCAATTGTCTCATGAATCCAGTCCTCCAAGAGTGCTGACCTTGCTTTTAACAGTCTAGTAATTCTTTAGCATTGTGAATTAGTATTCTCAAGAGCCAATGATTCAGTTATTATTCACCTAGCTTCTGAATCCATTACCATTTTATTTACCACTGCAGTTAGTCCCTGCAAAAAGCTTACAAAAGTTTCCTTGAGGCTTTGAATTACTTTTGGGAAGGATTCAGTTTTTTCCCCTATCTCTTCAGTCTGATCCCATGCATTTAATGCTGTCATGAGGCATAAATCCAGGGTATGCTCATTGTATAATGTTTACCTTTCTCTATCAGCATAATCTCCTTCCCCAAGAAGTTGATCTTAAGATACTTCTATGCCTCTGGCTCTGTTTATTTGTTCTATTGTTTTAGCCTCCCCTTCCACTATGTTTTCTACTATAAAAGTGGCCCAGCCTTCAAAACAGCATTAACCATATCTAGCCAGTCCTTAGGGGTGATCCAGTTACATGATAACTAGCTATTTAGCATTTGTTTTACAAATGGTGTGTGCATCCCATATGCCACAATTGCTTCTTTGACTCTTTGTAATTTTAGCATTTATACCAGAGGCCTACTAACTTCTGTACTATTTTTATCATTTTGTGATTTCTTTAAGGTCACTAGCTATATTAATGCTGGCTGTTTAATAACTTTAGGTTGTTTGTGTGTAATCTTAGAAGACATTGCTGAGACTGGTTCCTTATGTTCCTCTGTTTGGATTTAAATATTTTTGTATTCTCTCTTAACAGGCTTTTTAAAGACTTTCTTCTTGGCATTCACATTAATTGGCTTTTTACATAATAAAACAGAAATCAAACAAAAAATATTCATAATAAATAATGCAATAATAAACAATATGATAAACATGATAGTCCCATCTATTGTACTGATTTCAATATCAAGTCTAGAATAAGATCACAGAAAGACCAAGTACCCTCTATTGCCTTAAATGAATACCCCTTTTTAAAAACTCTAATTTATTCACCAAAGTAGTTGTCAGTGACTATTCAAATGACTGTAAAGTTGGGTGGCTACCTAGTGTGATAGCAGTCCAAGGAGAAGTCCAAAAAGAGAGGAAAAAAACTCACCAGGAGAGAAAGATCACTGTCTGAAAAATTTACTCAGATGAAAGTGAAGAGGAAACATGTATGGCTGGTCTGGCTAAGACTAGAGGCTAACTCAGAACAGAAAGCCTAGTCAACTGGTGTTTCTCCAGCAACACTCCTGAGCCACATGTTGCTCTGCCCAATAAGCAGCTTTTTTGGGGAATTCATGGCCTGAAGTTGGATGCCAAGTGTTGCACAGATTCTGGTTGAATTAAATTAAACTCAGAGCCAGATATTCAGAAAAGCTGAAATATCATAGAGAGAGAAATGGACCACAGTCAAATATGGCCCAGTCAAAGTATCTTCCAGCTTCTTCAGCTTTGTTCCTTATTGCTTCTACTGAATAATCTGTCTTCCTATACCTGTCTTAAATACCTTCTTCACCCAGTTGTTTCACATCCAGGTTAAGATTAAAGGTGTGAGCTATTATTATTTGATAGTTAGGCCTTGAAATCACATAAACACAGAAAGATCTCTGTCTCTGGATTTATGATATTAAAAGTGTAGGTCACCACTCCCAGGCTTTCCCCTTGCTGGGAATAAAGGCATAAGTTACCACTCTCTGACCCTCCTGGATTGACTGTGGGTGGATATATTCTCTGTTATTCCAGACTAGTTTTATTAAATATATAACATATCACTATAGGCTGACTCTGTTGTAACACAATCTACTTAGACTGTTTTTTTGAGGCTTTGAATTACTTTTGTGGTTCTCAGACTCCATGGTGTAAAATTAGAAAAGCAGATGACAAATGTCACACGCAACCTTGTCAGCAAAGAAAGCGCAACACCCAGGATCTTCTTTCAGCAGTTTATTCGGGACCTTTACAATTGTTCTCTCTTTGTCCTTCCCTCTGCTTCTCCTTCTCCTCCCTTGGGAAAATCCCACCCACTGACTAGAAACTCTCAGGGCATCCAATCCCAATAAGCCACGTGGGCACAGCTCATAGGTCCACATACGCAACAGCAAACCATGCCCCAGGCTCAAGCCAAATAAGGAGTTGTTTATCAAAAGAGAGCACTCACCCACAGGGGGTGGAGGCCAGAAATCAGCACCATCTCTAAGGCGCAGCAGCAGGCAGCTCTCTACATCTCCCCCTTATTTAATAATTAAAAATTGAAAAAAATCAAGCAAAAGCAGCGGGCAAGAGCAGAGGCCTAATCCCCATTGTGCAAGAGGACTTGTGCTATTCTTAATCCAGGTGTCATCCACTCAGATAGAGACAGACCTGTCCGGCACCCGTTTTTATGAGGACAGGATAGTGGGTGCCAACCTGTATGCAATTAGGCATGCTCTTCATGAAGCCTTACCTAGGCAAAACCATGTGCAGTGCTTAGCCTCGCAACCCATGCCAAACATTACTCTTTCAAGGCAGCAAGCCAAACATGTGGGGGCTGTCCCACCTCAATGGTGGTGAAGGCTTGAACAATCATGGCCATGCTCCTACGTTATGTGAACCTCATTTTGCAGATGCACCACAGGCAAATCAGAATTATCAGCACCATCAAGCCAGTCAGAGCACCCATTCCCGCCCATTCCTTCAGATGGTTGAGGGCGGTGGACATCCATCTCGTCAGTCCTTCAGCAACTCCAGGGTCCACTCAAGTTGAATTCACAGCAACGATTGCAACTCTCAACTTCTCCATGGTTGCTTCGAATTCACCTGACCAATTTCCTATAAAATAACTTGACAAAACTTTAGACAAATTTGCAGCATAGGAAAATTTTTCATAGTGAATAGAAGTCACAAGACTATACTTTCAGGGATCATTTCTATAGTTTGTGAATAGAAGTCACACATAGGGCCTGATACTTCCATTCGCATCTCAACTGAGCCATCTGCCAAAGGACATCAACCTCCTCTTGCACCAGGTCAGTCCTTTGGTTAACCAACATCAGCCCACGTTTAAGCTGAGCAGAAATGCCTCTTTGAATGTCTAAGGCATGGGCTACATTGGCAGACAAATTATTAAGTGTTTGAGCCATCTGAATGGTGTGACTCATAGCAATGGCAGCCATGGTGGCCCCAATTGCGGCTAGGGAAATGGCTGTAACAACAGCTACAGTAATACCAAAATCTCTCCTAGCTCTAAACAAGCTCATGGCATTAGGGCTTTGTACTGGGACAGGTACCCATTCCAGGGCCAATCCTCGCCCTCAAAGTCAGCATCATACTTGTCATTTCGGACCTTCCTGGTTAGCCATTCTGGTACCCACACTGGATTTTGCCGGTCCTGAGAAAAGACACAAACAGAACCTCTCGCCCATGTAAGCACTGGATCAGGACCACGCCAGTGGCCTGTGAAAATATCCTTCCATTTCACCATTTCTCTGTGGCTAGGGGTGAGAGCCAGATGTCTATCTGCTGCGGAGCGGCCATCAACATCCAAATTTAAAACATTAAGGGTAAACAGAGCTATAGATAGTCTTTTTTGGGGGTGCGGCTGTGACCTATTTCCCCCTTTTTGTTTTTGTAAGCATTCCTTCAGCGTGCGATGAGCATGTTCCACTACACTTTGTCCTTGTGGATTGTAAGGCAATCCATGAGTTACTTGTACATCCATTTGCCTGCAGAATGCAGTAAACTGTGTTCCAGTATAAGCAGGGCCATTGTCAGTTTTTACCTGCAGGGGCTTTTCCCAAGCTGCCCAGGCCTCTAGGCAGTGCGCAATGACATTGCGTCCTTTCTCTCCCGACATGGCTGTGGCATACAAGATACCAGAGCATGTATCTACAGAAACATGTGCATACTTTAAAGCGCCAAATTCAGAAATGTGAGTAACATCCATTTGCCATACTTTTAATGGCAAGATCCCTCTGGGATTAACACCTAGGGAAGGTGGGTGGTGATACACCACACATTGAGCACAATCCAAAACTATTTGATGTGCCTCTGCTCTGGATATCTGAAACTTTTGTTGTAAGGTCTTATCATTCACATGATATAGCTGGTGAAATTCTTGACCTTTGACTACAGGAGAGGTAAAGAATACCCATCCTGTCTAGTGTACATATCCACCTTGGCATTGCCTTCACCGAGTGGACCCAGAAGGCCAGTATGAGCACGGATATGTTGAGGAAAAAATCTCTCCTTTCGTTGCAAAATCAAGTCTTGCAAGTGGTTAAATAGGACAGCGACTGTACTGGATGATTTTATTGGTCCTGCCACTTCAAGCACCTTTAAAGCATTAACCACATAGGCTGAGTCTGATATCAAGTTAAAGGCAAATTGGGATTCTTTAAACATGTCACATACTATTTGAAGTTCTACTACCTGAGAAGTACCAGGAGTAAATTGATGTTGAACTGGTTGTTTGCCTTGCACCATATAGGCACCTACTCCTGTTTTTGAGCCATCAGTGAATACGTTGACAGCTCCTGCCACTGGCTCTGTGGCGGTGACCTTGAGAAAAATTATGGGGTACTCCTTAAAAAATGTCATAAGAGGATGTTATGGGTAATGATTATCTATTTTTCCAGCAAAGGTACAGCGAAGAATTGCCCAATCATCAACAACAGCACACAGGGTGTTAACTTGTGCTGCTGTGTATGGCACAATTATTACGGCTGGTGCATGCCCAAAATACTGAATGGACTGTTGGATGCCATTCTGAGCTAAATCAGCTACTGCTGTAGGGTAATGTTCTATACTTTTACTAGGCGATACCTTTAGGTGTATCCACAACAGTGGACCTGATTGCCATAGTACCCCTGTGGGTTGTCTGAATGTAGGCAAAAGGCATAGGGCAAAATCTTTTCCTTCCTCAATCCTGTTTAGGCAAGCATCCTGGAACCTCTGTTCAGCTACCTGCAGTGCTTTTCTGGCTTCCACTGTCATCACTCGTGTGGAGTCTAAAGCCGACTCTCCTTTCAGAATGTCACAAAGGGGTTTCAATTCACAATTTGCAATCCTAAGATATCCTCTAATCCAATTAATATCTCCCAACAGCTCTTCCTCCGAGTCTGTAGACTCAGGAGTTTCTATATCAGCAAGGTCAGGGTACAACTCTCCCCCTTCACTCTGTCCTTCTTCACTGCCTGCCCACTCTGATCTCTCCTCCCAACATCTCCAAGTTGGCCTGTTATCAGCTTCAGGTGGCCTTGGCAAATGGAACCACACCTGCCTAGAACCAATCCACAGGTTTTGATCTTCCATGGAGACAAAAGCAGAAACTCTTTTCCCAAGTAACATATTCTTATAAACAGATTTCAAAGTCAGGATATCTTTAAAGTATATGCATTTG